>JAODAL010056510.1:0-23246 GCA_025379985.1 Phyllomedusa bahiana | reverse complement strand
GTTTTTTTCAACCTGTTTCCCCTTTTTTGAAAAAGGTTATGGAGCCACTCCGCCCCCCCGGTCATCACGTTAAATTTCTTTTTTAACTGTTAAAAGATTTATGACTAAAATTGCGTCTTTCTGTTTATTAGCCCTAAATTGGAGACACTTTTTTCCCACATTCCTCAAATTTTCCTTCTGATTTGTCCCCCTTTCCCTGTGTCTTGTTTCCCTTCTTTTATCTTTTGTTTTTTTTCCTTCCATGATATCCAAATAATTGGCTTGCATAGCTTGAATCTGGGAATTCTCTTTGGAAAAGAGTTTTTTTCTCACTTTTGAAATAAAGAAAAATTTTCATTTTGTTTCCTGAGATATTTACACTTCTAAAGAAGTCTCGCAAAAACTTTCCAAGAGATGGGCGTTCTCAAATCACTCCTCAAAATATTCCTTAGGCTTTGTACCCATGGGGTCTCCTCCTTGTTTGTTTGTTTAATTTTTTTTTGTGTTTGTTGAATAAATCCTCGCCAGTTTCTCATATGGAAGGTTGTAGAGGGGAAATTTTCTGTTCCTCTCCCCCCTGTGAATATTTTCTGAAATGTCCTTTCCCCTCTGCATAGTGGATAAGAGGGGTTTTTTAGGCCCGTGACAAGAGGGGTTTTAAAAGCTGAGAAAAAATTTTTTTATGTTTTACCCCCCTTTCCCAAAAATTTTTACCCATTCTGAAATTCTAAAAATTTTTTGAGGTTTTCCCTGCCTCAACTGTAGGGTTGAGTATTGATTTTTTCAGCTCACTTCTGTTTCACTGTACCAGAGTTAAAGAAGCCTAGGTGGTATGCCAACCATAACCCAGGAAACGTACCAGAATTTTATAAAGGGTCACGTGGATAATGTTAAAAAAAACTATTGATCCCGTTTTTCTCCATTTTGAGTACTTTGAAATTTCAAAAACTTTTGAAAATTTTGTCTGCATTTTTTTTTTACACGGGGCAGAACACCCTAAACATTTGTGAAAAAATGGAGTGGATTTCTTGCAATTTTCCCTTTCATTTAGAAAAGCGTGGACCACCAAATTGTAAAACGTCTTTTTTTTTCTTCTGCTTTTCATGGCCATGTTGCGTGGTGATATCATCAACCCAACGACAACGGGGCCCCAAAATTCATTTTCTTTCATAACTGTTCTCCGAAAAGCTAGTTCTACAGATTTCGCCCTTCAGTGTCGTGACTGAATGAAGTACAGTTCAGTGTTCCTGTAAGTCTTTGCATCAATAAGAGTCATAAAAGGCTCCTGTGGCATCGTCCACTGGCCCAGGGAACTGTGGGACCAAAATGGTGTTAGAAGGGGGGGTTTTCCCGTATTTGCATCCCAGCACCGTTATCACTCTCATCAAAAAGCCCCCGTCTTCTTATCCGCTCGTCAGGAATCAGTTATCCACTGTAAGGGAATGTGGGGGCATCTCAATCAATCAGTCCAATGGGAACCCATCTAAAGGAGATAGCAGCTTTTTTCTAGCAAATGAGTAAACTTATCTTTACTTTTATATTAAAAAAAAATTTGCCCCATCTACGTATAAATGCTTTTAACCCAAATGAACCATTTTGTATCTTTGGCCCAATTTTTGGTTCCTCTTCGGTTGTTTGAAAAGTTTATATTTATGTCTGTATTCATCGTGTAATGCTCGGAGATGTTCTCTCCCTTTTGTATCAAGAAGTATTTTCAGCCATTTCAGGAATAACTTCCGTTCCTGTGACGAATACCGTGTCAAGGCTTCTCCAAATCTCCACATGCCATTCGTCAGACTGTGTCCTCTTTGCTGTTCTTGGAGTTGTAATATTTTTGCCTGGAGCTCAGATGTATATTGTTCTACATCTCGGTCACCTAATTCTCTCATTCTACATATTTCCTTCTCCGTCTTAGACAATTGTTTCCAGAGATCTCCTTGTAGTATTAATTTCTCCTTCTTATACTGATTGACACTATTTATTTCATCTGTGATTTCCTTGGCTTTGGCTCTTGTTTCTTGGCATTTTGGGGAAAGCTCATCCACGCGGATGTTGAGTTCAGTGGCTTTCTTCGCCATTTCTTCCAGAGTAAGTGTTTCTTTGATTTTTGTAGATATCATTTTCATTGCTGACCGTATTTTCTTTACCACCTGGGAGTCATTGACTTGTTTATTCTTAACTAGAAGATTTTGTTTTGGGAGCAGTTCAATGAGTGTTTTCTGGTTCTTGATCTTTTCATCTCTAATATTTAAAATGAAGAAAACATTAGTTTTGTCCTGTAAATCTGATAGCAGGTTACGCTGGTTCTCATTTATGTCCTCAATAAATATAAATATTCCCGAGGATACGCTTTTTTAGGAACCCTGACTCACCCTGGTCAGTGGGAGGGGTTTCCCTCGTAGAATTCAGAACAGCAATGGGATCAGGCAAAAACATCTGATGTTCTGTCCAGTTGGAAAGTCCCAGATTTTTCCACAAGTCCATTAGAGAATTTTCTAGGAATATTCCCACCGGGCATATCCCCGTGCACAAAGAAATTATGGTTCATCTGAGAAGGACTTAAAACTTGGTTAAGAAATTGAGATTTTGAAATGTTACAAGTCCCAAGTCTAACAAAGGAGAAGACGGGCATGGGGACATTTACTATACTGTCTTCCTGAAAACCTTTACTTTGGGTTCTCCACCTCTTCACAATATCCCTCATTGACCACAGCATAAAGGTGCAATCTCGTGTGTCAGGAGAAGGGAGAAGAAGAGGGACTGCTAACTTGCACATGGACATTTTGTATACAATCTGTTGCTTTAAGATTAGATCTTTACGATGCTAGAGGTCTCACAGTACATCGAGAGGGTTAGTCATGTCCATCGGCTTCATCTCACTCACTCCAGATCCTTCTTCTGGAAAATCTAAATATGGGTCCTCCAGAAGCTCATTGTCTTGTACGGTATTCCTGGTGGAATTATCTAGAGCCATCAACTTCTGAAGAAACGTCATTTCTAGAAATTCTTGAAAAAAACAAAATTGAGATGTTGAATTGAAAAGACAAAAATTAAACATCAAGATATATGTAACTAGATAGACATTCAAGACATAGTGTCCAAAAATGTGAGCAGTCAGGACTGTCTTATCCATTGGGCACACCAGGCTGTTGCCCAGGGACTCTATAAGCCAGGTGGTTTCAGGTATGGTGATAATATTTGTGCCATATATAGTGGTGTTATTGCGTTATTGTAAAGTCATCATTTCTGCTGTCTAAAGTATATATGGAACTTTGATGCTCTTAGTGCACATTTTTTTATCAAAATTCTGAGGGTCCCTCCACCATTGGTAAGGTAGCCTCAATCCAGAGATGGACCTGCTCTAAACAAATAATTTCACCTCTCCTGGTATCTTTCCAGGCCTCCGTATTTCTCAGGACATAAAGATCCCAGCTTCGCTCTGTTCTGATTAAAAAAACAGCCAGTGTTTTGGTGCTGGTCTGTCGGAGGGAAGCTTTGGGTGTGCTTAAAGGGATTTTCTCACTAGGTTGTTTCACTGGGTCAGAAGCAGTTTTACACTCACTCTGTCACATCATGTGGTGGGTGGTTCTATAGCAGTGATTTGCATATTCAGCTTCTAGCTGAGCCGTCACACTGAATGATGCAGGAGATGTTATCTTCATTTAAACTGTTGTAAGGGCTGAAAACAATGGCTAATCTGTAAAACAAAGCATATCTTGCTAGAGATAATTAGTTTTCCTTCAACTGAGCTGTTCAACCATGGTGACGTAACTCCTTGCTCTTAGCTCTCTTCAAATAACAGAGTTATGGTCAGGTAACCATAGAAACCTTTTTGCACTCAGAGCGGATAAAATCTCTCTTATCTCATGACTAAAGAACAATCTATTGACCGATGTATTTAGGAAAAGTCTTCATGCACCTATCGCTTCATGTTGAAAGCTAATATTAGTAGTAAGAAAACCTCTTTGATGTCATGTGATAGGGCCCAGTGCACACTTCTGCCCTTGGGGGCTAAAATGCTGTTAAGACGACCCCATGAGTAGCACCTCAACTTTGTACAGACATGTTCATCTGGCCATAGGGAAATGACATCTAAAGGAAACCACCACACTTACTAAAAAACATCCTTTAGTGAAAATCAAAGGGTGACCTATAATCTTCTTCTTCTTTTGTGACATCTGATTACTTAAAGGCCCCAAGCCTAAGGCTGCACTACTGAGAGATCTTGAGGCCCCTTCTGGTCTCTGCCCGTACAGTGTTGTCATGTAGATTCTGAGTTGACTATCTACATACTGCCCGGCCTGAACAGCGACAGGTCTCTCCATTTGTTTCTTCCTCGTAAAAATCTAAATGCGTGTCATCAAGGAGCTCATTGTCTTGTAATGTAATGGGTATCGTGAGCACTTTCTATACTGACCCCGTGGCATAGGAATTGCTGTTATCAGAGAGGTACATCTTTTCTGTAAAGTAATACCCCTTACCACTGTTAAACTTCTTCTTCTTTAACTATGTTATCTAACAGCAGTTTTCACTATAGCTATCTATGTCTTTTGTCAGTTCATATTGATTGGGAACATCTATTTACCCCCCTCCTTTCGGATTTAGTCCATGATGAACCCTTTTTTTGATCATAGGGGGAAACGCGTTGGGCCACTTGTGGTTATATATTAATATCTTAACACTCTATATATTATTTGTATTAGAGAGTATAATATCTTTAACATAGTAGAGGATTACCAGAATTTAAGAAACTGTTAACCTTACCTTTCCCTTCCTTCCGTTGGGTCGCCCTTATTGGGGCAGGTATTCCTATTTTTGGTTAGTTAGAGATTAGTACAGGGCATTAGGGGTATAGTAGGAAGTTTTTTTGTAGAAGGTTAAATATTTATATTTATAAGAATTATTAAAAGCGAAGTTTTATCTAATCCATGCAACTCTTTTTGTGGTTTGTTTTTGAAAGATTATATTTGGGTTGTAGGTTTGGTATCTGGATGGCCGAGCCCAATTTTTAATCTGGGTTTTCGATGACAGTGGCAAGAACCATAGTGAAGCTACATATCGATAGCTTTGCTACGGCATTTCTAGGTGCATTACTGCTGGAACAGGTAGAGCACTTTCAAAGTGGTTTACCTGAGCCAGAACAATCGCCCGAGCACTGGAATGCACCTGATTTATGACCCACTCTATAGCGTTTCTATGCCATTTTCATGCGCATGAAATTTGGCATTCACACGCCAAATTTCATGCATGTGGCCCTAAATGTGGAATAAGGCATGTAGCCCAGAATTATGGGGCAATGGCCATAGTAAATGTGTACCATTTTCTCATTCAAGGTAAATGTTGTAATTGAGACAATTACTTTCCAATATATTTGGAGAGAAACATGACTAAAATGTCTCCTGACAATCAAATGTTTATCTATGGAGAGAATAGTTCATGATAATCACTGATAACAAAGCGGCCCTATGACATCAAGTTTCAGAACGTGCACTGGGTCGGGGAGAGTGTCTGTAATGAATATATCCATGTCAATCTTGCTGACCAACTATTGCTTTTAAGTCTTGAAGTGTTTTACATTCCCCTACAAAAATTAGTGAAAAAAAGCTTAAAGGGGCGCTCTCACCACATTGTTTGGCTTTAAACATGTAGGCAAAGGTAAATAAACTCCATTCAAAAGAGAAAATGAGGTGGCACCGGTATACGTCTCTGTAGTCCTATATCCTGTATAGAACAATGTCCATTTAAATGCAGACGGGTGGTGCTCAGTAAAAAAGAAATTAGCACAATTGAAATTTCAATCTTTAGAAAAGGTATTTACGGCACTCACCCAACTTCTTCTGCAAAAAATCCTTTTATTGAAACATAAAATCAGGGGATCGGCACATTTCACAGATACAGCCAACAGCCGTTTCACGTCCTCCGACGCTTTCTCAAGGCATATGTTTCAATAAAAGGATTTGTTGCAGAAGAAGTTGGGTGAGTGCCGTAAATACCTTTTCTAAAGATTGAAAAAAGGTAAATAAAGACTATTACAAAATACATTACTGTTCTGATTTTGCTTCCTTTTAAAGTTAGAGCACTTATTATCTCCTGCTTGTTCACAGAAGGTTTCCTGGGTTTCCAGCCACCTCTGTCTGTTATAGAGCCCTGGCTAGGATGGCGATGTCATTCCCTGTTGTGTCTTATCAGCAGGACAAGAGCTTGTTCATGTTCCTTACTGACTAACTTTAAGCCTTGAGATCTCTGTAGTCTTGTTTCCTGCTGTTAAAACCTCTCCATCAGCAAGGTCCCTCTGACAGGCTGAGTTAGGAATAGCAGAGCTCAACAATCAGTCACTGCTGTAGAACTACCCTCATCCTGAACTGGAAGTGTGAGCCTGAAGCTGTTGAACCGTCCACAGCCTGAACAGGAAGTGGGAGCCTGAAGCTGTTGAACCACCCACAGCCTGAACAGGAAGTGAGAGCCTGAATCTGTAGAACTGCTCATAGCCTGAACAGGAAATAGAAGCCTGCAGCTGTAGAACCACCCACAGCTTGAACAGGAAGTGAGAACCTGGCGCTGACTCTGAAGACCAGCCTTTGTGAAGCAGCCTGATGAGAACCACTTTAACCATTAAACACCCATACTCACATATTTAGACTTCTGATCCAGCGGGCGCTCCAGTCTTTGATTACAAGTGCTTGGCACATGAGCACTGCATCCAGTCAGTGGCCTCTGTGGTCACCTGCTGTACGATTAGGTTCATGGTTCTCATCACTGAGGGGTGATACCAATCGGACTGCACATGACCGCTGGGGCCACTGATTGGATACAGACGTCATGCGTCTACTGTTTGTAAACAAAGACTTGAGTGCTCGCTGGAGCTTCTACGCTGGATCCGGGTGGATTAATGAGGTCAGTACAGATTGTTTTTTGTTATTTTAAGCATTGTTCTTCTCTTTTAGTTTTTCTGTACTTGGACAAGTTGCTTCGATGTTTGACTATAAGACAACGTTGCTCTTTACCTTCTGATGATGTTTCTTTTCGTTTTGCGGTAGTTGATTCACTTTCTGCAAAAAGCAATTTGTTTATAACAATTAACAAGAATTCATCAGGAATTTCACTGAATATCAAATACACAATAATCCACAGAGTCCTAAGACGTCTATAAATTCTATGAAATTCCATAAATGTCTATATAATTCTAAATGAATATCTTATACGGTAGAGGAACGGTGAATGATCTGGTGAAGTTTGTCCCACCTGAACATGATCCATGGCCCTTGTCATGTGCACAAGATATAGTCCTCCTGGAGCTCCCTCCGCCCACAGAAGAGTATGGCTGATCGTCAGAACGTGTTGTACTTTCTTCTACTGGACGTGTTCCTGCATTCTGGAATCTTTCTAAATAGTTTTCAAATAAAGTAAAGACATCATATCACGTTTCCAGAATGGCGGCCGTCAGGATAAACATTGATCCAGAATATCATGGACCCCACATAACTGAAAATGATTGTGGATCTCACTTGACTACTAAATAGGTCTAGACGCGTATTCTAACAAATATTGGTGCAGAGTATGATGGACACTAAGAATTTTTTTTTTGATTAAGTATCATTTAGCATCTTCTGTCATTCATACGGGCGTGTCTGCTAATGCCTGTTGGGTTGATTAGATGGGCTCACCTTGAATATACTCTGATTATCAAAACAATGAGCATTAATACATTTATTTTGTCTCTCCTGAGAACAGCCCTAAACTTGCCCAATTTAAAAGGGTGTTCTCTTCAGGCTGCTTCACAGAGTCTGTTCTTCACAGTCAGCTTCAGGCTCCTGCTTCCTGTTCAGGCTGTGGGCAGTTCTACAGCTTCAGGTTCCCACTTCCTCTTCAGGCTGTGGGTGATTCTACAGGCTCCCACTTTCTGTTCAAGCTGTAGGCAGGTCTACATAAGTGACTGACATTTAAGCTCTACTATTCCTAGCTAAGTCTTTTAAAGGGACATTGGTGATGGAAGTGTAAAAACAACAGAGTAGAAGGCTATGAGCTCTAAAGGGTTGAAGTTTGTCAGTAAGAAGCATAAACAAGCTCCAGTGCTGCTGATAAGACACATCAGGGAGTGTTGCCACCAGCCTGGCCACTGCTAGAGCAGAGAGGTGGTTGGTAAGCTAGGGAAGATTGTATAAACAAGCAGGAGATAAGAACTGATCTAACTCTGAAAGGAAGCAAAACCAGAACAGCAATGTAGTTGATAATAGTCTTTATTTACCTTTGCTGACATGTTTAAAGCTAATCCACTAGAACAATCTGTTCCTTTTCCTGGCTATAGAGGGGCTGCAGCTTGTCAGTCACTCAGTCTGTCCCTGCCATTTCCTATTTTGGCTAAAAAGTGGGTGACATTTCACCTTCTGGGGTCATCTCTACCCTACAGATGTTTCCAGTGTGGAGTGTAGGCTCTGTATCCTGTCTGTATGTTACCTGTATCTGAGTCCTTTATAGAAGTTGTCTCCATGAGTCTCCTCTTCCTGTCCAATTGCTTTTCCTCTAGAACAGTTGATACCTTCATTTCACCCTTTGTTGAGAAGTGACGACCTTCCTTCTGATTCACGTCTTGTATTTTCTCTATTTAAGAGTAAAATCAGTGTGTTCATATTCCACACAGATAGGCGGAGTATATTTAAAGGTTCCTGGAATCAGATCTGTTCCCCAACCTCTCTCCAAATGTACAGACGGCTATGCAACCCCAGTCCTGACCTCTCCCCAAATGTACAGACGGCTATGCAACCCCAGTCCTGACCTCTCCTCATCTGTACAGACGGCTATACAACCCCAGTACTGTCCTCTCCTCATCTGTACAGACAGCTATGCAACCCCAGTCCTGACCTCTCCTCATCTGTACAGACGGCTATGCAACCCCAGTCCGGACCTCTCCTCATCTGTTCAGACAGCAATGCAACCTCAGTCCTGACCTCTCCTCATCTGTACAGACGGCTATGCAACCCCAGTCCTGACCTCTCCTCATCTGTACAGACGGCTATGCAACCCCAGTCCTGACCTCTCCTCATCTGTACAGACGGCTATGCAACCCCAGTCCTGACCTCTCCTCATCTGTACAGACGGCTATGCAACCCCAGTCCTGACCTCTCCTCATCTGTACAGACGGCTATGCAACCCAGTCCTGACCTCTCTCATCTGTACAGACGGCTATGCAACCCCAGTCCTGACCTCTCCTCATCTGTACAGATGGCTATGCAACCCCAGTCCTGTGACCTCTCCTCATCTGTACAGGCGGCTATACAACCCCAGTCCTGTCCTCTCCTCATCTGTACAGATGGCTATACAACCCCAGTCCTGACCTCTCCTCATCTGTACAGGCGGCTATGCAACCCCAGTCCTGTGACCTCTCCTCCGCTGTACAGTCGGCTATGCAACCCCAGTCCTGTCCTCTCCTCATCTGTACAGACGGCTATGCAACCCAGTCCTGTGACCTCTCCTCATCTGTACAGACGGCTATGCAACCCCAGTCCTGACCTCTCCTCATCTGTACAGACGGCTATGCAACCCCAGTCCTGACCTCTCCTCATCTGTACAGACGGCTATGCAACCCCAGTCCTGACCTCTCCTCAAATGTACAGACGGCTATGCAACCCCAGTCCTGACCTCTCCTCATCTGTACAGACGGCTATGCAACCCCAGTCCTGACCTCTCCTCATCTGTACAGACGGCTATACAACCCCAGTCCTGACCTCTCCTCATCTGTACAGAGGGCTATGCAACCCCAGTCCTGACCTCTCCTCATCTTACAGATGGCTATACAACCCCAGTCCTGACCTCTCCATTGTGGTGATCAGTAGATTTCCTGGGGCTCAGACCCCAGTCCTGACCTCTCCTCATCTGTACAGACGGCTATGCAACCCCAGTCCTGACCTCTCCTTATCTGTACAGACGGCTATGCAACCCAGTCCTGATCTCTCCTCATCTGTACAGACGGCTATACAACCCCAGTCCTGTCCTCTCCTCATCTGTACAGACGACTATTCAACCCCAGTCCTGACCTCTCCTCATCTGTACAGACGGCTATACAACCCCAGTCCTGACCTCTCCTCATCTGTACAGACGGCTATGCAACCCCAGTCCTGAAAAATACTCATCTGTACAGACGACTATGCAACCCCAGTCCTGACCTCTCCTCATCTGTACAGAGGGCTATGCAACCCCAGTCCTGACCTCTCCTCATCTTACAGATGGCTATACAACCCCAGTCCTGACCTCTACATTGTGGTGATCAGTAGATTTCCTGGGGCTCAGACCCCACTCCTGACCTCTCCTCATCTGTACAGACGGCTATGCAACCCAGTCCTGACCTCTCCTCATCTGTACAGACGGCTATGCAACCCCAGTCCTGACCTCTCCTCATCTATACAGACGGCTATACAACCCCAGTCCTGACCTCTCCTCATCTGTACAGACGACTATGCAACCTCAGTCCTGACCTCTCCTCATCTGTTGAGAAGGCCATGCCACCCCAGTCCTGACCTCTCCTCAAATGTACAGACGGCTATGCAACCCCAGTCCTGACCTCTCCTCATCTGTACAGACGGCTATGCAACCTCAGTCCTGACCTCTCCTCAAATGTACAGACGGCTATGCAACCCCAGTCCTGACCTCTCCTCATCTGTACAGACGGCTATGCAACCTCAGTCCTGACCTCTCCAAATCGTACAGAGGGCTAGTCAACCCCAGTCCTGACCTCTCCATTGTGGTTATCAGTAGATTTCCTGGGGCTCAGACCCCTCTCCTGACCTCTCCTCATCTGTACAGGGGGCTATGTTTTGTAGCTCAGTCCTTGGCCCCTCCTTTTTGTTGATCAGTAGATTTCCTGGAGTCAGATCCCTGAGATCAACAACTAAGTCCTCAGCAACCCTACGACCTATGACTCAGCTGTTACTTTCAGGTCAATGTATTTTTGTTGTACCTCGAGTTGAGACATCATTACTTCTAGAAGTTCTCGAACTCGTCCTGGTCACCTGCCGCTCATCTTCTACAGTTATCATTGTGGAAATATTTTGAGCTGTGTTTTCCCTTTTCCCTATAAAGAAGAAACATGGATATATTGTAGATTTGCTTGAAACATAGAACCTTAATGAGGTAGGACGGTTCCTGGAAATTGCCCTGATCACGTGTCAGTGCTGGAGCTCGGCCATCACCTGTAACCTGTGGGGACACCTGACGGCAAATACTTACTTCTCCTTCACAGGAAGGATCATTGTGTTTGAGTATAAACCCAAACAATTCATTTTCAACATATAAACTGAGTATATTAGATAAAGGTTTCTGGGCTTCAGACCTCTGTCCTGACCTCTCCTCGTCTGCACAGGAGGCTTTGTCCTGTAGCTTAGTCCCCAACCTCTCCATTCTGCTGAGCAGTAGATTTCCTGAGGTCAGATCCTTAAGATCAACCACTGAGTCCCAGGAAACTCTGTGATCTATGACTCAGCTGTTACTTTTAGGTTAATATATCTGTGTTTTACCTGAAGACGAGACATCATCTCTTATAGAAGTTCCTGAACTTGTCTTTGTTAACGACTGCTTATCTTCTACAGTTCGCACCTCGGGAACACTTTGAGGTGTATTTTCTCTTTTTCCTATGTAGAAAAATATGGATATGTTGTAGAATTCTCACTGGTTCTGGAATACTGGCACCTGTGTTAAGAAACCTGATAGAGGTAGGATTGTTCCTGGAAAATGCCCTGATCATATCTCATTACTGGGGCCCGGCCATCAGCTGTAACTGGTGGGGACACCTGACGGCAAACGCTTACATCTCCTCCACAGGAAGGATCATTGTATTTTGATATAAAACCAAACTACTAATTTTACACACATATAAACTGATCATATAATATAAGGTTTTATGGGCTCAGACCCCAGTCCTGACCTCTCCTCATCTGTAGAGGAGGCTATGTCCTGTAGCTCAGTCCCCTCCATTCTGCTGATCAGTAGATTTCCTGGGCTTAGACCTCAGTCCTGACCTCTACTCATTTGTACATGAGGCTATGTCCTGTAGATTAGTCCCCAACACCTCCATTCTGCTGATCGTTGGATTTCCTTGGGTTAGATCCATAAGATCAACCACTGAGTCCCAGGAAACTCTGTGATATATGACTCAGTTGTTGCTTTTAGGTTTAATGTATATGTATTGTACCTGAAGACGAGGAGGCATCATTACTTCTGGAAGTTCCTGAAATTGTCCTTATTAACGACTGCTCCTCTACTACAGTCCGCACCTCCGGAACACTTTGAAGTGTATCTTCTCTTTTTCCTGTGTAGAAAAACATGGATATATTGTAGAATCCTCACTGGTTCTGGTATACTGGTACCTGTATCAGGAAACCTGAAAGAGGTAGGAAGGTTCCTCGAATATACCCTGATCATATCTTATTGCTGGAGTCCAGCCATCAGCTGTAACCGGTGGGGAAACCTGATGGCAAACACTTCTCCTTCACAGGAAAGAGTATTGTATTTTGATATAAAACCAAATGACTAATTTTACACACATATAAACTGATCATATAATATAAGGTTTTATGGGCTCAGACCCCTGTCCTGACCTCTCCTCATCTGTACAGGAGGCTATGTCTGTACAGGAGGCTTGTCCCCTCCATTATGATGATCAGTGGATTTCCTTGGGATAGATCCCCGAGATCAACCACTGAGTTCCAGGAAACCCTGTGATCCCTGACTAAGATGAGACATCATTACTTTTGGAAGTTTTCGAGCTCGTCCTGGTCACCGGCGGATTGTCTTCTACAGTTGTCATTGTGGGAATATTTTGAGGAGTATCTTCTCTTTTTCCTATAAGGGAGAAACATGGATATATTGTAGAATTCTCACTGGTTCTGGTATACTGGTGCCTGTGTTAGGAAACCGGATAGAGGTACAATGGCTCCTGGTTAATACCCTGTTCACATCTCATTGCTGGAGCCCGGCCATCAGCTGTAACCGGTGGGGAAACCTGACAACAAGTGTTTTCTGGGGTCCAACCCAAACCATCAACAGCTAAATCCCAGGAACCCCTGTGATCTCTGACTCGGCTGTTATTTTCAGGTCAATGTATGTGTGTTGTACCTGAAGAGAGATCATCATTATTAGAAGTTTTGAAGCTCGTCCTGGTCTCCAGCTGATTTTCTTCCACAGTTGGCCCCTTGGGAACATTTTGAGGTGTATTGTCCCTTTTTCCTATGTAAAAGAAACATAGATATATTGTATGGTTCTCATTGGCTGTGGTTTACCGGTGTCTGTATCAAGAAACCTGAAAAAGATTGGATGGTTTCTGTAAATATCATGTCTCGTAATCTACCAATTTATCCACATTGAACGCAGCCCGAATGTTTAGGTGGTCAGACCGTTTCATCGGGATAGTTTAAGGGTCTGTCCAGACGATGAGTAAAATTTACTTGTGGGATTCTCCTGTTGAAAACTGTGTCAGAAGATGAGTGTTTGGACTTCCGGGGGCGGGGCGTCTAGCACGGCCGCGTTTTAGAGCTGTTCCTGCTAGAATCCAGCAAACCCTGCAAATATCAGCTCCATCCTACGACCACGGTAGCTAAAACACCTCCTGTTAGCCGCTGCAGGACTCTAAGCAAGCAGAGGCAGCAATATTGGACACCCGGGACCCATAAGCAGTAGAATATACTGCGCACGCAGGAAGGCCTTGAGACCAGGCCGCAAACCAACGCAAGGCGCGGGAGCTACACGGCTACGTGGAGGCCACAGCGGGACTTACGGAACAACCTGCGACAAGTACTGCCGTCCGGATCCCAGGTCAGCCTCATTGGAGCACGGTGCCTCATGGCCCGGTGTCTGGCGCGTCTCCCTGCCCACGAACGACAGCGGGCGCCATCTTAGGTCACGTGGTAGGCCCTCAGAAGATGAGACAGAGGGCGCACGCGGGGGAGAGTGAGTCTTCTCGTGTCCCAGCCACTGCCGGGAAAGCCATACCGACGCACAGCATCGGAGGAGCAGGAGAGCTGCGCGATCCGTGCATCGGAGACCCAGTCAGGAGCTGCAGGTGAGGTGCGGTGTCTGACATATAGCGCCCCAGGGCAGTTCTATAACCGGGACAGACAAGCCCATGTAACAAGGCCGTGCAGACCCGCAGAGGCGGTGGACCTGTCAGTTCCGGCGAGTTAGTGCTGACCTAAGAACTGGGGAGAGTCACTGCCTGATTGGGGCTCTGCAGGGCCCATCATACCTGTCAGCATTACTGTGTGGTGCCCTCCCCCCCCTGCGCTTAAACATAACAGCGGCAACGACATCCGGCGGGCAGCAAGCCCTTGTCATATCAGTTGCACAGGACTCTAACAAATCCATAGTGCGGATAGCTAGCACTGTGTCACAGTTGTCTATTGTGGATAGTGAGGAGGAAGCTGTAGGCGATCAGACACCTAGACCCCTCTCTGCATCACGATAGTGCAGGATCCGAGGCCTCTATACTACTAGTTCTGGAGTCGGGAGACTGCCCCTACCGGCGCTGATTCTCTATCCTTTGCTGCCACCAAGTGGCTATCTGGGGTAATTGACTCTTGAAGTGGAAAAATCCCATCCAAACCATCCCAGTCTTGCCACCCAGACACTCTGAAACAGTTTAAAGTGCCTTACAACAGCAGATGACTTCTATATTTTGAAATGTAAAAATTGGGAAAAGGGAGCATCCCCCTTCAGACACCTAGGATCCTACAATACTCCAATGTTCCACTCATTGCATCAGGACTTAAGAAGTAACAACTTACCAACTAGGCCCCCCATGGTGACCCTGTCTAACGTGGCCCAGATCTGTAGCGCATCACAAGACACCTGATCCTCGCCTATAAAGCATGGACAAATTTATACAACTATCCAAAACTAATAGGCGCAAGGTCAAACTCTACGGCCGCGAATCGACCTACTTCCCCTCCGCAACGTTCACAGCAGACCACAGACGTAAACAAAGCGCAAACGAAAGCATCTAAACAAGAGGGAAAAATGTCAACGCCAGCACCTAAATGAGCTTCTACATCTCCCTCTAAGTCTCCACTTAGTGAACCTCCCTCAACACCGGGCGGCTCCCACCTGGTTATGTCACTGGCACAGGAGGTCTCCAATATTATTCTTCCAGCTATGGACAAGAGGATTGATATCATCCAAGCGTCAATTAACGCCGCCTTAGCTCAGTTTACCAGTAACGCACAAAGGATCGTCGAACTGGAGGCCCGTACTGTGTCCGTAGAGGAGAGTACAACAATCAGTCACAACTGGACGGCCTACAAAACAAAATCGATGACTTAGAGAATCGCGAGAAGATATCGCATCAGACGCATTAGACTCCTATTTGACCAAGGATCTAGCTATAGCTATGGGACTGGAATCGTCTAGGGACCTGCTAATAATAGAGAGAGTACATCGTATGGGCGTAGCTCGTGAAAAAAGGGGCAGGCCCAGACCTGTCATAGCAAAATTCCAGAACTTGGCGATCAAAGAGAGATTCGTTAAAGCTTACAGACAAAGCAGGGATCTTCAAGTGGGGGGGGATAGGATACTAATATTTCAGGACTTTTCCATGCAGGTCACCAAAAAAAGAAAAGCTTTCCACTCAGTCTGCAAACACCTCCATGACAACGGGATACGATTTCAGTTGCTGTATCCGGCAAAACTCAGAGTTATGGAGAACGGTCAGGTCTCCATTTACGAGAAGCCGGAAGAGGCGACTAGAAGGTTCCTACCACACGCTCCTGAATAAGGTTTGCCAAGCGCTTTACTTCCTGACAGGGTAAACCTTGCCTGACACTGGGGACTGGTGGGTAATGAAAAATGATGGTCCGGGACTTGTTTCTTAGTTGGGCCCTCGGGCCCGTATTACCTCCAGCCCCTGCCGATATTGCATTTCTGTAATGGAAAGTTATCGTCTATAGTGGACACATTGATGGTCTGGGTATCGGCGGGGGCTTCTTCCCCCCTCCTTCTCATACTCCCCTGCCCCCTCACCTCCGATGCCCGATGGATAATTGACCACTAGGTTACACACATTGATATGTTTTTCAGGTCACGGGACATGCTCCCTGAGTCTGTGTCTTTCGACACGACTATTGTTGGACAACAAAGTCCAAAAGTTAGGCCAGTTAAAGGCCAAAAGTTTTCACTGTTTTTCTGGTTGATGTTGCTAGATACTATGGTATGCAAGATAGAATGTCATTGTCTCTGTTTCCACGAAATATACCTGATTTTGCAAAATTTTTAGATTGGGGTGACACTCCTCCCCCTGGCATGCGCTGAGCGTAGAGGTGCTCGCTGGCACACCTCTCAGGCTCTCATTCAGGCAAGGATTTTACTATGCACATCACAGTGGCGAGACACGGGATGAGTACGCCATTGAGAGAAGGAGTTGACTGCTCCTCTACCCCACAGCTAAAATTAGTGTCCTGGAATGTGGCGAGCTTAAATGTTCCAGAGAAAAGACGGAAAATTTTGACCCACATGAAGCGTATAAAAGCCGATATGTTCTTCCTACAGGAAACACACTGGCAAAAGGATAAATTCTTCCCGATCAGAGCCCCATGGCTAGACCCACCAGTTCTGGCCAATTATATATCGAAATCCAGAGGAGTAGCGATCTATTTAAAAAAAGGATTGATCCAATCCATTGATGAACAGTATGCGGACCCAGAGGGCAGGTTCATATATATGCAGGTGAAAATAGCAGACAATCACTATACATTACTAAATGTCTATGCTCCAAACATTGGAAATAGAGAATTTTTTGCTGATATAGTCACTTTTCTTCATGCTCGATCGTTTTCCAATCTTATTTTAATGGGTGATTTTAACGCTGTCCCCAATCCTCAGCTATATAGATCCCAGAACTCATCCACAGGCCCGGTGGATAACTCCCCTCTAGAAAACTTGATGACTAGACTCAATGTTTTTGACTACTGGAGAGCAGTAAACCCAACATCGAGATGCTACACTTTCTACTCACCTGTACACAGATCGTTCTCGCGCATTGATTTGGCACTGCTGTCCTTCTCCCTATACTATACCATCCAGGGAGCTGACATACTTCCTATTGTGATTTCTGATCACGCTCCCATAACGGATTTGTTAGGAGGGGCTTCTTTCCTTCCTAGGTCCCAGGGTTGGAGATTCCCGGGATATTTGGGCCAATCAGATGATTTCAAGGAATTTCTATGGGTGCATTGGCTGCAGTTCCTGAAAAATAACGCAGACCACGCACAAAATGCATCTCTGCTGTGGTTAACAGTGAAGGCTGTCATGCGGGGCCACATTATAAGTTATGTGAGTATGAGACGCAAAGCTCAAAACAAAAAAATTCGGGAACTGCACTCAAGCCTTCACCATCTCCAGAATAAATTTTCCTTAGAGCCCTCTATAGACAATAGACAAAAGTTCTTGGAGGCGCAGCAGTTACTTCACACCTTCCTTCAAGGTGAAGCTAAATCTCACCTGCGGATACAGCAAAATAAGTTCTATAGATGGGGAAACAGAATGGGGTCGCTTTTGACTAACACTACAAAACCCTGGCAGGCAAGACCACCTATAGCGGCAATAAAATCCCCCACTACAGGAAAAATACTTACTAACCCTCAAAATATAGAAAAAGAATTCATAGACTTCTATGAATCATTATACAGTGCGGACCCACACGACGCCCAGAAGGCAGCATCCTTCCTAGAGTCATTGAACATGCCGGGTGTTACGGAGTAGCAGAGGGTACAACTGGAGGCTGAAATAACAATGGAGGAGGTACGTGCAGTGATTGCGTGGTTGGCAAATGGGAAATCCCCAGGACCAGACGGGTACTCGGCTGAGTTTTTTAAATCCATAGCCGAAGAGGCTGCCCCCCTTCTGGCAAATTTATATAATGATATTTATCTGAGAGCTGCAGTAGTGGACTCTTTTTATGATTCCCGGACCATACTACTTTTAAAACCCCAGAGGGATCCTGCCCTGCTGGCCTCATATAGGCCAATATCTCTGATAAACCTGGACTATAAAATTCTGGCCACTAGACTACAAAATATCCTGCCCCAAATTGTTCACCCCTCGCAAAATGGGTTTATTGCCAGTAGGCATTCCACAAAAAATGTGAGAACAGCAATGGCAGCCATAACGAGAGCTTGGGAAGATGGGCAACCTGTGTCTATGCTTCTTAGCCTAGATGCCGAAAAGGCATCTGATAAAGTGTCCTGGCCTTTTTTAAAGGCCACTTTAAGGCATAGGGGCTTTGTGGGTCTGTTCACCAACTTTGTGGACCACCTGCAATCAAATTCTACCACCTCCCTACTCATCAACAACAAATCTTCACCATTAATAGACCTCTTTAGGGGAGCTAAACAGGGATGCCCATTGTCACCTTTATTTTTCAATTTATCCATTGATCCACTATTGTATCATGTTTCCCAATCTCCTCTCTATCGAGGCATCTCCTTTCCCCACCGAGACATAAAGATCACGGCGTATGCTGATGATCTTCTCTTGATGATAGCCAACCCAAAACAGAACCTGGCTCAGATACTTGAAGATGTGATAGACAAGGGAGCTTTGTCGGGATATGCCATCAACGTTGATAAGTGTGAGGGCATGCTCTTGAAAGGCCCAGCAATCCCCATATGGTCCACATCACACACGATCCGGTGGTGCAAGAACGAAATCAAATATTTGGGGGTATGGCTCACCAGAAATCTAGACACCCTGTATAAGAAGAATATGGATGTATATCTGGGTAAGCTCTCGGGCATCATGAAAAGTTGGTCGAAACTTCCTCTATCTTTTTCAGGGAGGTGTAATCTTATCAAAATGGTGGAATTCCCCCGTCTACTTTACATCTTTTACATGCTCCCTATATAGCTTCGTCCTGGGGAGGAAAAAATCATAAACGTTCAATATAGGGCATTTATATGGAATAACAAAAGAGCGCGTATCCCTCTGTTCCTCCTGCACCAGCGTAAACTCAACGGAGGTTTGGGGTTTCCCAACATCCGCTTACATAATCTTGCCGCCTTGGGTCGGTTCTTGGCTGATTGGGTGCAATCCACAAGTATTTTTACGGATAGTGCGCTAGATCAGTGGAATCTTCCCCATATCTCCCTTCTTAACTTTGTACACTTACCCTTTAGTAAGATTCCACCGGAAACTAAAACAAATCACATGTTGATGCCTATATGGCGGACATGGCGGAAAATCAGGCAAAACAAAGCCGGACTTTCAGGGGGGTAAGCCACATGCTACTTTTAGAACCTGGCATATGTTAGGACTGCAACAACTAAAACACTTTATATACCCAGACACTAAAGCACCATACTCTCATCAGAAGCTTCAGCAAAAGTACTTAATGCCTTCAGTTCCCTTTTTTAATTATATACAAGCAATGAGCTATATTAATAAAGTGACGCAATATATTGGTTCTGCTGAATGAGACACGACCTTTGAGTGGACGCTTCTGTATCCGCACTCGAGAAAAGCACACTTGGCGACCATATATCGATACCTCCTTGATGATATTGATTATGATCAGTCAGAGCTTAGCCTGAACAAATGGCAGAAAAGAGATGCCTCTTTGACTCCGTTGGTGATACTGACGGCGTTACAAGACGCGACTAAATACTTAACAACCGCCAGATATCAGGAGATGTTTACCAACATAATGCATAATGCCTACCTCACGCCTTTAAGGGGGCATCGTATGGGGAGGCTGCTAACATCTCAGTGCTTCAAGTGTCTTGCGGAAGCGGCCGACTTATACCACTGTTTATGGGAGTGCCCAGAACTTAAAGGATACTGGGAGCAGGTGATCACTTACGCAAAGGACACTTTGGCCCTCACTTTTACACCGGATTCTCCATGGGCAATGTTTGGCTACATAGATAGGGAAACGCAAAAGATGTCCGGGAGAGATAGGAGATTATTACATGTAGTAGCAGCAGCTGCCCGTAAGGCAATTTTGCAGGTATGGCTACAACCTAAAGGCCCGACATTTAATCTATTTTGGGAAAAACTTAACTATGTGATGCAAATGAATTGGGTCGAAGCCACTATGCATAAGGAGATTAGGGTGAAGAACTTTTTTTCTTTGTGGGGCAGATTCATAAACACATTGCCGGAGGAAGCTAGGCAGAGAGTGAGAACATGCTTTGGTACGACCTCGTGGTACATGGGGAGACAATTGGTGGAGGAACAGCCAGTGCTAGGGAGTTGTTAAAATTAAAGCCTGAGGGAATAGTTCAAAGCGCATGGGAATACAATACAGTTCCTAAGCTCCCTTCCAGAATGAGAATGGGGCAGGCTCCTCTGTTTGGATCCATCAAAGGGGGAGGAGGTCGCTCTTGAAGGAACTTTTGATCAGTAAGGAAAGAGATAGTTACATAGTTAGTACGGTTGAAAGAAGACACGTGTCCATCAAGCTCAACCAAGGGTGGGGAAAATGTGGGTGAAGATGACATACCAATGGCAACAAAATATTGTTCAGACTGACCTTTGCTTATTTTATGTGCAAGTCGTGACACTACAAACTCTTACAGGGTCACTATATTGATGTAAACACATACTGTTAAAAGGTTTTGACATGTTTTTTTGATGGGTTAGGGTAAAAATAAAAAAAAAAAAGGGGAAAAATGTGTTCAGTTGACAAACGAATGTCAAAGTATGTTTTTGTAATGCCAAGTTGTAACAATGTTTCTGTATATTGCATGTAATAACTATGTAACCTCGGAAGACGTTTAATAAATACAAGTTAAAAAAAAAAAAAAGAAGACGAGTGTTTCAAGTGGATTTTGGTTGTTTTTTTTCTGATGGATTGTGAGGGATTCACAGTCAGAAAACGAGTCCCATTCAATTCTATGGGGTTTGAACGCTGATCCGCATCCAAAATAACATACAAAAGTTTTTTGACATGTGTTACACAAGGTTCTATCCCTCTCCATTGACCTCAATAGTAAATTTTCCACGTAGAATACGATGGAAGAAGAAACATGTTCTAAGTTTTTTTTTTATTATTAAAAACCAACCAACAAAAATTTCATTGTATGAACTGCAATCAGATTTTCTATTGAGGTCGATGAGATCATTTAACTTTCACTTTCAAACAAGTATTTCAAGTTGGAATCTGCGTTGATTACGAGCTAAAATACTCGTCGTGTGGACGGAGCCAAAGAGACAATTTCCATAGGTTGGTATTGTGCATAAAACAGCGCAGAACATCAATATCACAAACACTCCAAACCTATGATCCCAGGTTACGCCATAGCAGGGTAGAACTACTCACCATCCACGGCATGTGCCGAGCTGGTTGCACACTGTGCCACTCTCCTAGTCTGGCATTTGTTGGGTGCTTGCATTGTCTTGTGCTAGTGAATGTCGGCTGTGTGTACATTGTGATGGGAGCGTCCTGGTTGTCATGACATCAGACGCCTCGGGACATAGTCTGCCTGACCGGGTAATGGCACGCCCGCCGTCATGTGACCATCTCACTCTCTCATTCACTGATACCTAACAACGGAGCATTGACTCTTCTATGACTTCTCCTCTCAATTGCTGACGATGCCCTTACTCTCTGGACTTCATGTTATTTTTATTATTATTTATTTTACAGCGGCATTGGTTTCAGGGCGCTGTCCACTCAAGCATACATGTGTCAAACAAGTACAATGGTGATGATAAATGAACTAACAACTACTACAGAGGGAGAGAGAACCCTTCTCGTGAAGGCTTACAATCTACAAGGACGGAGGGAAGAGACAGAAGGTGAGGGGCAGACATGTTTGTGGGGTGGTGTACTGGTGGTGGGGTTATTGTAGGTTATAGTCTCCTGAAGAGATGAGTTTTCAAGTTGCTTTTGAAGCTGGTGGAAGTTGGGGAGAGTCTGATGTGTTGGGGCAGTGAGTTCCAGAGTGTGGGGGAAGCACGGGAGGAGTCTTGGAGATGGTTGTGTGAAGAGGAGACCAGAGAAGAAGGTCCTGTGAGGAGCGGAAATTGAATGAGGGGAGATATCTAGAGATTAAGGCAGAGATGTATGGTGGGGAGAGGTTATGGAGAGTCTTGTAGGTCATGGTTACTAACTTGAAATGAATTTGCTGGGCAATGGGAGGCCAGTACAGGGATTGGCAGAGGGGAGAAGCAGAGGAGGAGAGAGGTGGATAAGATGGGCAGCAGAGTTGAGGATGGTCTGAAAAGGAGCAAAAGTGCTAGATGGGAGGCCACAGAGACGGGTGTTGCAATAGTCTAGGTGAGAGATGACAAGGGCATGGACAAGCATTTTTGTGGTGTCAAAGTTGATTAATGAGCGGATACGGGAGATATTTTTCAAGTGGAGGCGGCAGGCAGAGGTAAGGGACTGGATCTGGGGTTTGAAAGACAGAGAGGAGTCAAAGATTATCCCAAGACAGCGGACTTGCGGGACCGGTGATAGTGTAGAGCTGTTGACAGTGATAGAGCTATCAGGTGGAGGGATGGAATGGGATGGTAGAAAGATGATAAATTCAGTTTTCTCCACATATAGTTTTAGGATATGGGAGGAGAAGAAGGAGGAAATGGACGATAGACATTCTGGGATCCGGGAGAGAAGAGAGTTAATATCTGGGTTGGAGATGTAGAGTTGGGTATCGTTAGCATACAGGTGGTATTGAAAACTGTATGAAGATGTGAGCTGACCCAGGCCAAGAGTGTAGATAGAGAAAGGTAGCAGGCCCAGGACTGAACCCTGCAGGACACCAACAGAGGGTGGGCAAGAGGAGGAAGTGGTGCGAGAGTGAGAGAGATGCTGAATGTCCAATCAGTGAGGTATGAGGAGATCCAGGAAAGGGCAAAGTCCATGATGCTGAGGAGGGAGAGGATGTGTAGGAGGAGTGAGTGGTCGACAGTATCAAAGGCAGAGGACATGTCTAGGAGAAGAAGTACAGAGTAGTGGCGTGAGGCTTTAGCAGTTACTAGGTCATTGGTGACTTTGGTTAGGGCAGTTTCGGCAGAGTGGGGGAGTCAGAAGCCCGATTAGAGTGGGTACAGGAGAGAGTTGGTGAAGAGGTGAGACGACAGTTGAAGATAGATGCTACTCGAGTAGTTTAGAGGCAAAAAAGCAGTAAGATGGGGCGATAGTTGGAAAGTGAGGAGGGGTCGAGAGATGGTTTCTTTAGGATGGGTGTGATGTTGGTGTGTTTAAAGGAGGAAGGGAAGATGCCAGAGGATAACAATGGGTTGAATATGTGGGTGAGGGCTGGGATGAGGTGGGATGGGGGGAAGTTGGT
>JAODAL010056509.1:0-23246 GCA_025379985.1 Phyllomedusa bahiana | reverse complement strand
AGGTAAATTTTTTTAAAATAAAAGATGAATAGAGAGATAGAGGGACAGAGAGAGAGAGAGCAAAAATGTCACCGCACTCCAAGTCAAGTGAAAAAAATCAACAGTGCTTTATTTACTCTATATTAATATAACGTTTCATCACCTATAAGAGCTTTTTGTAAGCAATGTGATATACATATAGAGGAGTGTTATAAACCCATTAGCATGTGAAATAAGTGTTTAACACAATATATATAAAAAATATGTGACATCTCACATTAATAGCGCAAGTATCAATTGTTAATAACAAACATAGTCAAGCTAAATATTTTGTGTAAAATTACATCATGTAGTACAAAAGACAGCGCATAAAAAGCATAAATGAATAGATTTTGATTGATTTACATAATCTGGATTAACTAATATTTAGTGGAGGAGGAACCACCTACCATAGGATGACATGTAGCATCTACTGTTTGACATTTTGATAAACAAACTGTACATGTGCAGTAAAATGTAGCAACATGACTACACTAATATGCTCAGAATACTGATACATGCACAAACACAATATGCTTGCACAGTAAAAATATAACCACGACAAAGATCTATTTCTAGTGGTGAAGAAATAAGGGTATTCCCATATGCGTGAATACACACGCACACTCGCATCAGGACCTTGGGAGAAAAGTAATACAATGAATATTAATCAAAAACGCTACAATTGCAAAGGGGCATGAAATAAAATACTCTCATATAAACACTCCTGAAGTTTATACCGTAAGTAGAATACATGTTCTTAATAAAAGAAAGTAAATAAAATAAAATGAATAAATAAAATGTAATAAACCATATTCATGACCTGCAGAAAAGTGAAAACAAAAGCTGGTGACTGTGAACCTAAGCATGTGATTGTCCTTCGGCTTTGCACCCCAATTTTGGTTAACATGTCTTTCCGTCATTTTCCCTCTTTCTTTCACACTGGTGACTCACAAGGCCAGCAGGCGCCAACATACTCAATGCATTCACCATGCTGTCAAGTCATCTCCCTGAAGTCATTCCTCTCCCCAGCTGCTAAAAATACAACTCTGCTACACACTGCTAATGCTGGATTATGTCCACCTGGCTATAGGGAGGTGCAGCCAGAGTTTCCAGAGATTTAACCCCTTTGTGTCCAGCAGTGTTAAGCCTCCCCAGCCAATCCCCTACAACCAGTGGGTATATTAGGCAGTTCCTCCTTCCACACCTTGCCTGAGCTTAGGTTCTAGTGTTCATGCATCCTAGTGTCCTAATAAGGTGTTTTGTGTCTTGATTTCCAGTTACTGACCCCAGCTTGTTATTTGTCTGACCTCTCCGCTCTTGACCTCGGTTATGCAATTTGAACCTTTGCTGCCTGCCTTGCTCTCAAATTACTTCCTCCAGGGTAAGCCTGGCCATTGACACAGTAGGTCTACACTTATCGTTGTCATACTTGTGCTAAGTTAATGCCCACTGGTATGCTTCAATCTTTGTACTATGGAATATTATGCAACCGATGGTGGTCAATGTCTTTTGGACGCACTGTTGTAAAGGTGCTGGGTTTGTTTACATTTATTTGTTGATTTTATTTCACCTGATTTAACTCCTTAGGCACTAGGCCTGAAAAAGCCTTAAGAAGTACCTCCAATCACCTCCACATAAACACACAAAAATTGATAGTAGATAGTAGACATTTTTCTAATGTATGTCATTAGAAAATCAGAGGATTTACCTCAGGATTACAGGAAAAGAGGTTTTATTTTCACTTTGTCAGTCAGATATCATTATCTAGTAGGAGTCCTTCTTGGGAGATACCAACTATGCAGGGGAAGCTGATGGCATAGCTGCTTGTACAGGGTTAATCTGAATCTCAGGCTGCATCCACACGGCAGTGTGAAAATACCAGCCAGATTCTGATTATAGAATCTGGACGTTATTTTGTAGTCTTTTACATGGTTGAGGGGGATGGGCGAATCTACATACCGCGGGCAGAACTGTCCCCTCAACCATTTAAAAGACAACAAAGTACCGGCTGGATTCTTTAATGCGGGGTCGCCCGTCCCCCTCAAACATGCATATCTTCCGCCCAAAAACCGGGCAGAGGAATGAACATGTTCAAAGTTTTTAAGAACACTGGTGGTTTAGAAAAATATTTGGCAGAAAATCTTTGCAGTGTGAACTACTGCACGGATTTTCTATTTAAGTCAATGTAAAAGGTTGACCGTTGGATTACAGATGGTTTTCAAATCCAAAAATCTTACTGAAAACCCTGGGCCCTTACTATAAATACACTGCAGTTACAGCACACTAAGGATATAGTTTACAGGGTTTAGCTGTTGCTTCAGCCTCCTCCTCCATAGCATACAGGCATATATATTACATTGCTACTAGTGTGTACATGATCACAAATGAAGGCCATACTTACAACTCAATGGCTGGACAATAGACTAATCCCAGTATGAAACAATATAAGCCCCAGTACTACTTGTGATAAATAAAACAGGTGCAGATAAGACAACCACTCACATTTCAGGATTCCAACACAAAATACTGACACTCTCAGTAACCCAGTATCTAGGGCAAAAAATTACATGATGGAAAAATATCAGCTAGTATTTTTGGGGGGCATGGTTTAAGCATTTGTTTTTTATACCATTTAAATTTCACACTAAATAACCCATTAGATTATTTTTACAGGTTTATAAGGTCATGTAGATACCTAATATGTGTTGTTTTTGGTGTGTGTGTGTGTGTGTGTGTGTGTGTGTTTTGTGTGTGTGTGTGTGTGTGTGTGTGTGTGTGTGTGTGTGTGTGTGTGTGTGTGTGTGTAATGTATGCACACTAATTTTTTTATTAAATTATTTTTATTTTATTGTTTTATTTATTTTTTTATACACTTTTTAATGTTTTTTTGCATTTTTTAATACCATTGAGGGATAACTATTTATCACTTTTTTTTTTACACTTGGTAATGTATTAGCATACATGAACGTGCTAAAACATTACTTTTTGTATCAGTATGACAGATGCAACAGTTAAGGCTGCACACAGTGTGCCCTGACTGCAGGCTTGCTATACAGACAGTCTTGGGATTATTCTAAGTCCCCAGTACTGATTGTACAGACTTTCCCGGGGCTCCTATGGGTCAACAGGATCCTGATGACCCAATGTGGCAGGGCAACTCTCCGGCATTTACAGAGACTGCTTTAGGAACAGAGCTGTTAACTAAAGATATTGTTACAGATTAACGATCTGCACCGCCTGCCATCTATAGTCGGTGGTCGGTTGTTAAGGAGTTAGAGAGTACTGCAACCTTTTTACCGTTTACATTGGTTTTGGTCAGGTCAAGTCTGCTAGCACTCATCTTTTCTTTTGGACTATTTTTTTGGCCTTGAGTGCTGCATTTTTTTCTGTTTTACTAGATATATGGATACACTATACAGTATATAGAGAGATTTTTTTTATCATGCATGTTAATCAATAATTATTTAATATTAACTTTTAGGCCCTACTTTTCATTTTGTATAGGGCAAATATGGCCATGGATCACATGTAGGCAAACTACAGTATGTCAATAAAGGATCGATGTACATGGCACAGATTTCATTAAATATAATGGAGCACATACTTCATGCATGTATTTTATAATCCATATGTATTCCATGCCAAACTTTATGTGCATTCTATGCCAAAATTTGTATAAAATCTTCATCTTGTGGATGGGACCTAACAATATCGGTTTCCCCCTCTTTAAAACCAGTAATGACCTTGAACTGAACCAAGATACGTTTTTCAATTAATTAAATACTTAAATGTAATCTGGTTTAAACATACAGTATTTTGCAGACTTTACTGGGAAATCTGCCAAATGTTATGAACTCATTAATGAAGTCTATATATCTTGAAAGTGTACTTCAAGGAAATAATTGCATTGTCTTAACTACTATTCTTTCCATATTAATATCTCTTACAATTATAAAACAGTGCTTGAAAACAGAAATAGAAAGTCTGTGGTTAGTTCCCCAGCATATTTGGAACAACCTCCCTCTCAAGTTCCTTTAACAGGCTATGCAAGTGTTGATGTTGTTTGCAAGGCAAAGGGTGGACACCCAAGTATTGACTTAATTTAGATTTCTCTATTTATTATCTTTGCATTTTCTAAGTAGATAAATATAAATTATTAATAATCTTATTCTTGAAGGCATTCGAACTTTGCAGCTGCCTAAAAGCTATGCATAGACTTGTCACCTTCTAACTACTCTGAAATTAGGGTGGTTGTACTGTACATCATTTGTCCTTTTCCTCCACCTATTGAAACTTGCCTGGTCACCCATTCCTTCTTTAAATGTAATGGGAATGTACAGTCACAAAGATGTCAACACCCTTAGCTTACATCTTCCTTGGCAGTTGCACCATCACTATAATGGCTCCTTATCCCTAAAAAGGCCATGTACATTGATCATTGGACATTTAAAGGGCCATTCAAAGTCAAAGTGAAATAAAAGATAGCCTACATCTTACCATGACTTTTTAATTTCCCTCTTGCTGTTTAGTGACCATTTGTTCCCCAAAATTGACTATTTCACCCCTTTTGAGACCTGTACCCAGTCAACAACAAAGACTTGTTTTCAAGAAAGCTAAACGTAGTATGCTGTTTCCTTCCCCTAAATTGCACCCTATCCAAAAATTCAAGAATTGTCAACATCTCCAAAAATTAGATGAGCCATCACAATTTAGCCAAAGAAGATTTCTAACCACCTACTCTCAAGTGTACTTTCCTACAAATCCAGAAATATGTTATTAAATCCATATTAATTATTGAGTAGGAAGAGGCAGAGTATCTGGTATTTATGTCAGAAGGATAATTCCTGGCTAGCATTTCCAAATCAAATCCCTCACCACTCCAGAAAAAAACAGAACCTCCAAACAAGAGTATACTTAAAAAAAGGTATTAAAAGATCACCATTAGGGTGCTTCACATGCTGCATTTTTGGTGCGTTTTTATGCTTTTTTTTTGCAGAAATGCACGGTAATTATTGCTGTGCATTTCACCAAAAAAACTACATTAAAAAAATGCACCAAAAGCGCAACGTGTGAAAGCACCCTTACCAGTAAGAAACCACCCCATAAAAGACTCGACCTATTTATTAAAAAATGATTCAATATTAACCTTAATTATGTGCTTTTTTAATGGTATATCTTTAACTACCTATTCTAATATATTGGCAATAACAATCTTTTTTGACTAGCACCATTGCTCACTCACAATTTGTGAGATAAAACCCAAAAAACAAATCTACAACTTTATAAAGTAAAAATTGTCACTATACTCTACAGGTTCACAGTTTGATTAACCCCTTACCACCGCAACCAGTTTTGATCTCCCTGACAGAGCCCTATTATTGAAATTGGATATGAGTAAATTTATGTGAGAATAACTTTTTGATACTTTTACCTATCCATATGAAATCAGAGATTGTTTTCTCGTGACACATTGTGATTTAAGCTAGTAAGAAATTTTGGTCCATACAATCCTTGTTTATTTGTAAAAAATATCAAAATGTTGTAAAAATCTGGAGAAATTTGTCATTTTCAAAATTCAAAAAATTCTCTGTGTGAGACAGATAGTTATTCCACATAATATATATGTCTACAGTAGGTTGGCATAATTTTTTAATTGTTTTTTTATTTTTTATTACATTAGAGTGCTTAGTAATGTAGTAGTAATTTTTCTATAAATTTTACAACATAGATTTTATTAGGGACCAGTCCAGTTCTGATGTGGGTTTGAAGGGCCTGTATGTGAGATACCCCCATAAATGACTCCATATAAGAAACTACACCCTTTAGAGTATTCAAAACAGCATTTAGAAAGTTTATTAACCCATTAGGTATTTAACTGAAATTAAAGCAAAATGGAGGTGAAATTTCAAATTTTTTTTGCACATTTTTTTCATTTTTATCCCTTATTCACTGGAACACAGTAGATGTGACAAGGGAAATGCAACTTAATGTCGATTCCTCCTATTCTGCCATTTTAAGAGCTATCCCATATGTGGCCTTTGTGCGTTATTTGGCTCAACCACAAGCCTCAAGGTCTCATTAAAATTTTCTATAGGCACCATTATAGTTTTTTTTTTTTAGTGTTAGGCTGTGAAAAAAAAAATGTTTTCCGACAATCTGTAATTTTAGCTGAAAATGTTTCATTTTTACAAGGAATCCAGGAAAAAAAGAACCCTAAAATTTGTTACCCAATTCCTTCCAAGTTCGACAAAACCATATGTCGGTATAAACTGCTGTTTGGGCACATAGCAGGGCGGAGTGTTATTTGGCTGTTGGAAGGCAGATTTTGGTGGGGCCATGTCGCATTTTCAAAGCCTCCAAAGTATCAGAAAAGGTAAAACCTTTCAGAAGTCACCCCATCTTTGATTCAGTACCCCTCAGGGATCTCATCTATGGATGTATCGTGCATTTTAGGTGCACAGGTGTCCCACAGTTTTTTTAGCACTGGGCCATGAAAATGGGGCGAGTGGGAGAATGAAGTTCTGCCATTGTTTTTGGGCTTCATTTTTACAGTGCTCACCATGCGGCATAAGTGACATGAATTACAACGATATAAATATTATTTAGGTTTTTTTTATGTTTTATTACTTTTACACAATAGAAATGCATTTATAAAAAAGTGTGTTATTATGTCATCATAGTCTGATAGCCATAACTTAAAATTTTTCAGTATATGGCAAAAGTCATAAATGGTACAGCCCCAGCCCGTGAATGGCCATGCAACCCACCAAACTTAGGTCATGTGACCATTGGTATCCAGTCTAACTACCTCCAGCAGCATCTTTTCGTGTCTGTCAATGTATGTGGAGAAGACACCACACATTCCTCTCTCTGTCTTATCTATTTTTTTAATTGCAATTGAATTCTCAACAACATGACAACTGAGAGACAGCGGTTATACAAAAAATCCACACAGTGAAGAAGTTATTATTATTATTATTATTATTATTATTATTATTATTATTATTATTATTATTATTATTATTCCTTTTCAGTTATTCCATAGATGTCATATAACACTTTTTCTATCTAACATCCAGTGGTCACATAATGCTGTTTAACTCATTTAGTTAACTCATGGGTGCATTATGCTATAGGTTATGTCATTCTGCAAATATAACCCCTTACTACTAATAAACTGTAACTAATAAAACCCCTTTAACCAACATTGTAACCATTGTAACCAACATTGTAATCAACGTCATACCAACACTTAACCAAAATTATTAAAAGACAGAAGAAGCAATTATAGTCTGAAGTGACATAAGACATGTTATACATAACAGCAGATTGTCAGTAATTGAGTTTGTTCCCATTTTGGCCAAATGACCTGTGTATCTGAAAGCTGCAGCCATTCTCATGCCTCCAATGTGGGAGAAAGTGCTCATTGAGGGTGATCAGAGCACTAAGTGCCTTGTTAATCAGTATTTTTTGGATTCACCATGATCTGATTGAGATCCGCTTCTAACTAGATGTTTTCCTGGACTTTGAGCTGGAAAATTTACGTGCTGGAGTGCACTATCCCAGCCACTGAGACCCTGGTAAGAACAGAGGTATCCTGGCAGTCTATGGCCAGCAGGATGAAGATTTATACAGCGGGTGGAGTAAAGATACTGAGCAGCAGATATATGATAAATACAGAAGGGATACACCTGAGGTTGTACTGATATTTGATATATACAGAGGTGAGAGTACAAATGCACTTGTAGGAGGAGAGTGTGGTGCGCCATAGGCAGTAGCAGAGAGGATGGGAATAGTAGTTTTTGTCATGTCGGCATCACGCACAACAACTCTCATGCTTCCCAGGCGTCAGTGCAGTGGTAGGGGGTTCTGCGGATGATGGTGGTATTCCCCCAGAATGCACTGTAGCTGCTGGTTGTAGTCCTCAACTGCCTGTGATGGTGTTGTGAGGTGTCCATGGTGGTGCAATGTAGATAAACAGGCAGGAGACCAGAGGTTGTAAAGCATTAACAACTTCTTCCAAGCAAGGTTTTATACACCTAGGAAAGGCAGCTTTCAAATAAAGACTTATCATATAATCAGAGATACACAGCCTGCAGTAGAGGGTGACAATCCCACTTTTCAAGTCCCTCTGCACTAGAGCCTTAGCCCAGCACTCTCTTAACCACATTATGGACCTTGGGCATAGTCTTGCAGTGGTCTCTTCCCAAATACGACATCATACCAAGCCATGCTTATAGTAAAGGTCAAATGTGACACCTCATGAGGCCATGTCCCTAAAAAGAAAACCCTAAGCATCTCAATATCATCACACAGCCTATGTTGGGGCACTTTGCTGACATCTTATAGGCCTGCAGCATTCAAGACTAATTGGCAAGGCAGGGAGAGTGAGGCTCCCTGCTCCCCCTTGGTCTATACCCGTTTACATGTCCTAAGAACACACACACCATTAAATATGCAGCAATGACCCAAGGTTTTAAGGGATATGTCCTTAATTTCCAGGGCATAAATTCACCACCTTAGGGCCTCTAGACATGTGGGGCCCCTGGGCAACTGCCTAGTGTACCCAGTGGAAAAGGTAGTCCTGCCTTAACCCTAGGCGATTTGGGCATCTGAGTAGAACTATTGGGTATTGGATATGGACAGAAGCTGCTAAAACCAGATGGCCATGAGGTGTGCGGGACTAACTTTACCTCATGATCCTTCCATGGATTTTAGACTCCTCCACTAAAAGGACTGCTTCATATTTAACCTCCATGCCTTCCAGGAACCATAACCTTTTGTTTTTCCATCTATATAGACATATAAGGGCTTGTTTTTTGAAAGACAAGATGTACTTTTTAATGGTGTAATTGACCATACCATCGAATGTCATAATACTAAGTGGGGTGAAATGTGAAACAAAAATGTAATTGCATCATGTCGAGGGAGTTTATTTTTTAACCTTCACTCTTTGGTATAAATAATGTTATCTATATTCTGCAGGTTGGTGCAGTTCCGATGATAGCAAATATGTAGGCTTTTTATTATGTTTTAATACTTTAAAAAAAATCAAAGCATTCCATATTTCTTAAATGTGCAGTGCAGCGCTATTTTCTTCAACTATTTTTGTTTTTCCACCTACGAAGTGAGAGATAATTTTTTTGCAGGCTGAAGTGTTGCTTTTATTGGTACCATTTTAGGAAACATGCAACTTTTTAAACCCTTTTTATTCCAATTTTTTTGGGATATGAAATGACCAAAAGAACACAATTGTGACGTTTTTAATGTTTTTTTCTTTTAATAGATTAGACTTTTAGGGATGTGGCAATATCAATTATGTGTAACTTTTTTTATTTGTAAAATGGCAAAAGGAAGGTGTTTTGAACTTTTTTATAGTTTTTTTTTCTTTTTAAAAGTTTCATTTTTACATTTTTACTTGCAGTGCCTCAAGGGTACTTGACCACTAGGGGGCTTGATTGCTTTTGCACCCTTCTGCATTATGTACATAATGCAGAATGATGTTCCAAGATGGGGTTCTATTACTTTCTGCCAAGGGCAGGAAGCAACGAGGGCGCTATCATGGAGGCTATGGAACCATTCATTAGGTTTTCTGATGTCATAGTTACCATTTAACACCCCACAACCATGAGGGGGCTGTCAGAGGGACTGTAATCTAAAAATATGATCCCTGCTGTTAGTAGCAGGAGTTAGCTCCATAGCTCTTTACTGACATGATGATGTACCAATTAATATGTCTTCAAGATGGTAAAGTTGGCAAGAAAAAATATTGATTGGGAGGATGAGCAAACTTTGATTAGCAGAATTTTTACAGCCAATGATTTGTATCCTGAGTTTGTTTTTATGGTCAAAATAAGGTGTGATATATATTTAAAGTATAAAAGTACTACCTTCCCATTGTATGAAGCCATATTTCAGCATTCATAGATTAGGTACCAAAGAAAGGGGTCCAGGTGGGCTGAACCAGACTTCCATGGAAAAAGAACACTGACAGTCTCCAATAGAAATTTTTTTGTAAACTACATATGAACATACTTCCTCAGGTTTTATGTACTCGTAGCTTACAGATAAAAGTTTTATTATTTTCTATTTAAGCGTATCAGCACTCTTTTTCTGTGTTTAGCCTGACTGTACCCCAGGGTACTTTGCTACTTGATCTACTTATATAATTCCTCATGTAAAGCAACGGAGCAGCTGCAGCCTCATTCTTACACCCCGCATCAAGGAGAGTTGTAACGGGGCTCGGCACCACGGCTGGTCGGGATTTAAAGGGATAGCGCACCGGTAATTGGCCATTGCTGGCCACTGACCCTATTTAGTGTGCACGCCTCCTACACTCACTGCCAGTTCGTTGGTGTGTGTTGGAGTGCTTAGTCTGTATTCAGAAGTCCGTCTTGTCTACCCGTGTACCAGTTCGCCTACTTACGTTTCCTGAGCTTGCCTGTTTGCCGCCTGCCCTGACCTTCTGCCTGTCTCTGACCACGAACCTCTGCCACCTGTCCTGACCTCCTGCCTGTCCCCGACTACATCTCCGGATCTCGATTCTGTACCACGCATTACCCCGGCCGCCGCCGCAAGCAAGTCACGTCAGGGGTAGCGACCTGGTAGCCTCACGCCGCAGCAAGTCCATCCCGCTTTGCGGCGGGCTCTGGTGAACACCAGGGGCTACTTAGACTCTGCTCCCTGGCGTGGCTTAACTATCATCGCTTGCGGTGGTCCAGCGAATCCACCTCTGCATTACAAGAGTTGTACCTTCTGACTTTGCACAACACTTGAAGGTGAGTGTGCTTTATGTACATGAAGTCACATTTATGAAATTGTGATTTCTACACTAAAGAGCGCTTGTGTATTCCATTTATTTTTTTTTTAGCATTCATAGAATTTAAACACTTAGGGCCACATGTATGAAAACTGTCTAGGTCTAAAACTCACTTTGTTTCCCATAGCAACCAATCAGAGCGCCTCTCTCATTTCACATAGTGCTCAGAAAAAATGAAAGGGGTGCTCTGATTAGCTGCTATGGGAAACAAAGTGAGTTTTAGACCTAGACAGTTCTCATACATGTGGCCCTTAGAGCCACATGCATGAAAACTGTCTAGGTCTAAGACTTCCTTTGTTGCCAATAAAAACCAGTCAATGAAATGAAAGTGGAGCTTTGATTGGTTGATATGGGCAACAAAGAAGGTCTTAGATCTAGCCATATTTCTTACATGAGGCCCTTAATTTGTATATAGGCATATACAAACATTATCATCCAAAACTCCACTTTACAAAAGAACAATCTTTCCATGGTAAATCACTGTAATGTAAAGCACATGTAATGTAAGGCACAGTTTTTAAATAACACAGTATTACAAACAATTCTCTGCATTTTTGATTGCTTTAACAACGTGTTTATGTATGCAAATGTAGCAATACCAATGAAATCATTACTACTCATTGTGCTTTCTATAAGCATGCATTCTACAATATGAAAAAGGAAGGTTTAAGTCTTTCTGTAGTCAACAAATACATAATGCAGTTATGCTAATGTCTGTGTGTTAAAGTAAATCAGCATCATTTGTTCAGTAATATTTACTTTGCAAATTTATTTTATCATGAACACAGGCTAAGATTTTAAAAAAATGACTTATAGAGTAATTTTTATAGATAGCTTCATATTCCAGGATTTAGATAACATTTTATTGCTTTCTTTAATATGTTTATATTTATATTTAGTTCACGGCAGCACATTTTACTTCATGTCATTAATGGATCTTGAAGAAGAAAACGGTCTGTGAGACAGAACAGTTAAAAAGACGAAGAATCAAATGAAGTTTCTATGGGGTTGTATGGAGGCTAAGTTTGCTCTCGGGTTCAAATCCGACTGAGAGCAACATCTTCATGAAGTTTGTATGTTCTTTGAATGTTTGTGTAGATTTCATCTGAGGACCCTTGCTTCTGTTAATATGTTAAACACATACTGATTGGTTCATTTAGAATTTAGATTGTGGCCCCCAACGATGACAAGGACTGATGAGAGTGATGACAATCTCTGTACAACACTGTAGAATAACTTGTTGCTGTATACATAAATATAACAGTGAAAGGAAGCAATACAATGTATTACACTTTTTGCAACTGCAAAAAAACAAAAGAAAAAAAAAAACTCCCTAAAAAAAAACACAGACTCACAGGATCCATGGACTTCTGCTTTTGTATTGTTTGTAAGTAAAAAAAGATTCTGCAACTGATAACTTTTTTTTTATAATGAAATCTCTCATTAGTTCATATTGATAATTCTTCATTAGATAATGAGCGTATGTTACATTTATTTGAAAACCACTGCTATCCAAAAATATAATATTTACTTAGGTTGGATTTTGGATTTTACTTAGGTTGGATTTTGGACTCAGGGTTTAAAATTTGGACAATCCTCAATAATCATAGAAAAAAAAAAAAAGTCATGGAAAGGTCAGAAATCTAATTATGCCAAATAATGAGAGTGCTCACTTGACGTCTATTAAAAACTAATTGGTTTGCTTGACATTGTCATGTACACACTTCCCCAGTACATGGGTGCCTCTGAAAGGGGTTAATCTAACTCAATTTAATCAATATTTTACTCACTTTCCACTCAGGCTTCAAATTACACCCCAATACACTGCAGAGACACCCTGACACCACTTAACAAATACAGGCCAAAAGTCCAAACACATTGCTCTTCTGCAGTCAAAGAGTTAAGCACACTGTTACACAATCATTGTTCTCCAGTATTGCACTCCAGCAGACAAAGGGTATGTTCACACGGGGTAATTTTGTAGCACATTTCGCTGCATATTTGCGCTCTAATAGGGGCGAGATTTGCGCCGAAATTACGGTAATCCATAGTTCTCATAGAGAACTATGGATTACGGCTCCTCTCCCCGCTCGTACATTATAAGTGACATGTCAATTACTTGCGGCAGCAAGTAATGAATGTCAATAGGGCCGGCGAGTTACGCGCGTATTAGCGCAAGCTCCCGAAAGACACGATGTACTGCGGCACGTACTGTACGCGCCGCAATACATATTGTGAATATAGCCAAAGGGTTACACACTAAAGCTTTAGTAGACCCAGTACACATAGGTACATTGCTTACAAAAATGCATTTTACATAGATAAGCAAAACAGTTCTAAAAATAAAAAAGGACATATAACAACACCCAACACTTATAAGTTGTAAAGAGTCTTCTGCTCCTAGAAATTCCCATTAATATGACGATGCACAGGCTATAATTACTTCTTCCCATACATACGCTTAAACTGGAGGTAGTGTATATGCTGGCCACTTCAGTAAGCACAATACGTGCTACTCTGGCACAGCACCATTTTTCAAAACAGGTGGCACACACTTTATATAGCTTTCATGGTGTACTTTTGATAACCACTGTTGAAGAAGGATAAGTTTGACTGCAGCATTTTTTTCTTAACCTCATACACAAACCTAAAGAATAATCACTCACCCGAAACGTTGCTACAGTGGCCACATCTGTACACACATGTAAGTATATTTTTAAAATGATGGCACATGCTTTTTTCACATGGAGTGTTAAAAGAAAATAAAAATAAAAAAATTTCACCAGAATGACAATTGGAGTGCCCATTTTTCTGATGTTATTGATATAAGGTGGATGGGAAGAATAACCACCAAATAACCACCAAAGCCTGGCACCCATTAGCGGAAACAAGAGAATAAAGTTTCATTCTCACACTATATCCAGTCTTCTAACAGTCATTATTAACTACTATATGGAATATACTAAGCAGTGGAGAGAGCTAGGGACTAAAAATGTTTGTTTTTTTTAAAAGCACCTTGTCACGGGTGGGCCTGCGAGCCCCGTCCCGAGCCGCCTCTGTGAAATTTAAAGGACCAGTGCACCGGTAATTGGGTATTGCCGGTCGCTGCCCTTATTTAAGCCTGCCCCTTCCTGAGTCTTGTGCCGGATCTTTAGTGCCAATTGCCTATTGAGAAAGCATTCCTGAGTCTTGTCTGATTACCGTGTACCGTACCGTTTGCCTCCGTTCCTCGACCACAAATCTTGCCGCCTGCCCTGACCTTCCTGCCTGTCCACGACCACGAACCATTGCCGCCTTCCCTAACCTCCTGCCTGTCCCCGACTACGAGCCTGCCTTACAAATTTGTACCACGCTACACCTCGGCTGCCTCCGCAAGCAAGTCACGTCAGGGGTAGCGACCTGGTAGACTCCTGCCGCAGCAAGTGTATCCCGCTTTGTGGCGGGCTCTGGTGAAAACCGGGACCTACTTAGATTCTGCTCCCTGGAGTGGCTTACACCATCGCTTGCGTTGGTCCAGAGGATCCACTTCTACCGACCATGACACACCTTTTCTCAGTTCCCAAACCCAGCTCCTCTTCCGGCTCCTGTTTTTATAGTGCGAATGCAAGCAGATATTGATATCATTTATATAGATTATGCGACTTTTGTTACACTTCTACTGCATGGACTATCACTTACCTGACCTTAGCATTGCCACAGTAAGTAACAAATTTTCAGTAAATTATGACTATAAAAATGATGCAAGAAGTCATTTCTGACTTTACAGAATCTGCCCTAACTAAAGTCACTTATAACTTAATAACCACAAAATCCTCTTTCCAGTACTCTGTGTTCCTCCTCTTACTAGATTGGTCCTCTGCCTTTGATGCAGTTCACCAATCCCAATTCCAACACATTTTCTTTTCCCTTGGCATCATAGGCTTGACTCTTTACTGGATATTTTCATACCTCACAATCCAAACATTAAGCATCTTCCACTCGCACACAGACTCCTTGTCTCTCCCTATCTCCGTTAGTATGTCAGTTCTGGGACCCCTAATTTACTCAATCTATATTCTTGGCTAGGGTAAATTCATAGTATATCCAAATTATAGCAACAAACACTCCAATAGGATAATCAAAATCTTCTACAAATATTTATTAAGGCATATTTTAAAGCCAAAAACACTTGTTAAAAATGTATAAGCATAAGAAACGATAGATAGCACTTGCGGTTTTTAGATCTCCTAAGCAGGAGTATCAAGCGGTAAGTCCATAGATATGGTAAGCAGCATTTTTAAAGCAAGTCCATTCTCAGAGCAGTCTGCTCGATTGTGTGCAGCCATACGCAATGTTTCGGGGCTCCGCCCATTCCTCAAGCGCCCCACGGAGCCCAGAAATGTCGCGTACGGCTGCACACAATCGAGCAGACTGCTCTGAGAATGGACTTGCTTTAAGAATGCTGCTTACCATATCTATGGACTTACCGCTTGATACTCCTGCTTAGGAGATCTAAAAACCGCAAGTGCTATCTATCGTTTCTTATGCTGCTAAAATTTGGATATACTGCTGGGTGAATGAAGGCGCCCATGACACACTCCTATGCATGCGGTCATAGATAGAAGTCTGTTTACATATTTATTTTAATTCATAGTATTACATGGCTTTCACTACCACTTTGCTGACGACACTCAAATTTACATCTCTGGCCTGGGTGTTAACTCTATTTTCCAGGACCCCAGAATTCTTCTTCTTCTCCTTCTGCTATTTCTTCTTCTTCCTCAATATGGAGAAAACAGAGTTTATCATCTTACGGCCTTCCTCTATAACAGATCTATTAATTGATGATTTCACGCTTTCCCCAGCCCCACAAGTCTGTTGCCTTGGTTTGTCATTTGACTCTACCTTGTCCTTCAAACCTTCAAATTTACAGAATCCACTGCATTCTTGACATTGAGTCTGCATATTTATGCATTCATCATTTCCCACCAAGATTACTGTAACATTCTTCTCTTTGGCCTTCCATCTAAGACTCTTGCACCCCTTTAACTCCTTAACGACCACCCACCGTCTTTTGACGGTTGGCAATTCAGGTCGTTCATCTGCAGCGACGTCTTTTGACAGTACTACACAGCCCTGATCCCAGCGCAGCTCCTGCAAGCACCAGGGAGTGGGGGAACCTCCACTCCCTGGTGCTTTAACCTTTTTAACCACCACAGCGCAATCACAGGGTTTCCCTGCTTTGTCGGGTGATCAGAATGCCTAGTGACTCAACAGAGCCCGGAGAATGGCTGCACAGTCAGCCCTGGGGACCCAGAGTAGCCCTGGGGCTGTCTGTGTAATAAGCCAGTGATCAGGGCAGACTGTGAGCTGCCCTGATCACTGCCTGTGTCACACTGACACAGATTATAATGTATTAGCATATATCAATATGCTAATACATTACCAAGTGTAAAAAAAAAATGTTAAAAACAGTTTCTTCTCCCTTTCATGGGATTTAAAAAAATAGAAAGTAAAAAAAACATAATAAGTATAAAAATAAATAATAATAAATAAATTAATAAAGTAAAAAACAAATTATGTAAATAAAAAATAATTGTGCTTATATTAAACACCAAAAAAAACACTACAACATATAAGTTATCACACGACTGTATATAACCTGTAGACTTATCAAACAAAGTCATTAAGTGTGAAAGGTGAATGGTTGTAAAACAATTTCAAGAAATTCTGTAATTATTTATAAGTGAATTTAAACTATTTCCCCTTAAAGTAGAAAATAAAAAAAAGTTACAATTGTTGAAACGCAAGGAGGCAAAAACTAAAAAAAATTTCTGGTCATTAACGTCTTTTCAGGTGTGCGGCTTAAGGGGTTAATCCATCCTCAACTCTGCTGCCTGGCTGATGAATCTGTCTTCTTGTAGCTCCTCTGTGCCCCCCTTCTGCCAATCCTTTCATTGGCTATCCATTGTCAAGAAAATTCAGTTCAGATTACTAACCATAACATTTAAGGCTTTCCATAAACCATCCCCACATCCATCTCGGCCTCAAACTCATGATAGCTCCCTTCATGCAATCTCCACTACTCACAGGACCTCCTTCTCTGTACTTTTTTGTCAGCTCCTCAACACAACTATCTACAAGATTTATCCTGTGCATACTCATACTTTGGAACCTCTCTACCACCTATACATCCTAATGTCCTTTACCTTCTAAACATTCATAAATGGACCTGGAAAAACCATCTCTTCAAGTGAGCCAATTTTACAAATACACCTGATGTCTCTACACATCCATTCCCTTGTACTTTGCCTTCCTTTCTACTTCATAGTAGATTTTAAACTATGATTGCAGGTTTCTATCTCCTTCGGTATCAGTTTCTTGGTTATTTAGTCCCAAAGACACACAAAGTCACTGCTCACCTGATATGAATGATGATTCGTGGACAGCTAGCTGGTGCACGGAATGGCTGGGAGGCACCCAGACTGTGAACTTAAGACAAAAGGGCGACATTAGCAGTTGGGCGAAATCGCTCAATTCTAACGAAGTGGAATTCGTTTTAGGAATTTCAGGAAAACACATTCGGTTCGTAACGAATCGAACTTTGGGGTGATTTCGCCGGGAACGGAAGTGTGCTTTTCATTGATAAAATAGGCTCCTGCGAGACATGGCGTTACATGGGGACCCAAATAGCTCTCTGGGTGGAGATGGGCCATAGCCTGCAGGACATGTTGTGAGTTTGAAAGCCATTCAGAGGTACCGGCGGGATTCTGTGACGTCACAGCACTATATAAGAGCCGACTGCGCGCCCGCTGGGAAGCTCAACACTCCTCTCACTGTACTGACAGGGAAGGTGCTGCTGCGGTGTGGATAGCGGCTTTTGAAGAACTGATTTTACACAGCTATTTTGTGAGGGTGTCTCAGCTTGTTCAGGAGACTGATATATTGAATGTTTCCATTTCTGATTTTTTGGGGTATTGGATTGATATCCAGTGTGCGTTTCCCAATGCAGCTGGCATATACATTCAATATCAAGTGGGATCTAAGCAGTTCTGTTGTATTCATTTAAAGAAACTGCGTTTTTACAATACAATATACCACTTCATTTTGGCTGATCAAAAATTCATTTTGCGCAATTTAAATCCAGGGTTAATTAAGCGTTGTTTTGCTGGTATGTGCTGACAAAAAAATAACGTCTTTTTCAACGCCAAATATATATATTTTTTTTTGGTTGCCTTGTTACCAAGCAAAGATTAATTACAATTTTAATCTCTTGTGTGTTGGCGATAGTAAAACGCCATTGTAACTCGCGTACAAGCTTCTAGTTTGTGGAGGCTCATTCTATGCGCATATTTCATCCAGGGCGTTAATTAAGGCGTTGGTTGTTTTTGCTGGTGTGCTGACAAAAATAAACCGTCTTTTTCACAACGCCAAACTATATTTATTTTTTTTGGAGCCTAATTCACTAAGCAATGGTTAATTACAATTTTATTCTCTTGTTGTGTTGGCGTATGAAAATACACCATTGTAACACGCTACAAAGCTACTAGTTTTGTGGTGGCTCATTCTATTGCGCCAATTTACATCCAGGGGCTTAATTTTAAGCGTTGTTTTGCTGGTTGGCTGACAAAAATAAACAGTCTTTTCAACGGCCATATGTATATTTTTTTTTTTGGTAGGCATAATTCACAGCAAAGGTTTTAATTACAATTTTATTCTCTTGTTGTGTGGCGTAGAAAATCAAGATTTGTAATCACGCTACAAAGCTACTAGTTTGTGGTGAGCTCTATTTATTGCGCAATTTAAATCCGGGGTTAATTTATGCGTTGTTTTGTGGTGTGCTGACATAAATAAACCGTCTTTTTCATCGTCCAAATTTATATATTTTTTTGGTAAGCCTAATTCCTAGCAACCTAGGTTAATTTCAATTTTATCTCTTTTGTTGTTGTGGACGTTAGAAAATACACCATTGTTATCACGCTACAAGCTACTAGTTTGATGGTGCTCAATTCTATTGCGCAATTTACAATCCAGGGGTTAATGTTAGCGTGTTTTTGCTGCTTGTGCTGACAAAAATAATTACCGTCTTTTTCACGCACCAAATATATATATATTTTTTTGGTAGCCTATTTTCAAAGCAAAGGTTAATTACAATTTTATGTCTTGTGATGTGTGGCGCTAGAATATTGCCATTGTAACCACGCTTACAAGCTTACTAGTTTGTGGTGGCTCAATTCTATGCCTCAATTACATCCAGGGGTTAATTTATGATTGTTTTGCTGCTGTGTGACAAAAATAAACGTCTTTTTCAACGCAAACTATATATATTTTTTTTGGTAGACTATTTCACAAGCAAGGTTATATTACAATTTTATCTTCTTGTTGTGTTTGCGTAGGAAAAATACGCATGGTAACACGCTACAAAAGTACTGTTTGTGGTGGCTTCAATTCTTTTGGGCTATTTACATCAAGGGTTAATAAGCGTTGGTTGTTGTGGTGTGATGACAAAAATCAAAAACCAGTCTTTTTCACGACCATAATTTTATATATTTTTTTTGGTAGCTAATTCATCAAGCAGAAGGTTAATTACATTTTTTTACTCTTTGTTGTGTGGAGTAGAAAAATAGCCACCATTGTAACACGATACAAAGCTATAGTTTGTGGTGGCTCAATTCTATGAGCGCACGCCAATTTACATCCAGGGTTTATTATACGCGTTGTTTTTTGCTGGTGTGCTGACAAAAATAAACCGTTTCTTTTTAAACGCCAAATATATAATTTTTTTTTTTGGTACGCCTAAGAATTCACAAAGCAAAGGTTTAATTACCAAATTTTATATCTTGTTGTGTGCGTAGAAAGAAAATTACGCCATTGTAACACGCTACAATGCTACTAGTTTGTGGTTGGCTCTAATTTATTGCGGCAATTTACATCCAGGGGTTAATTAAGCGTTGTTTTGATGGTGTGCTGGGACCAATAATTAAAACCGTCTTTTTCATTCGCCAAATATATATTTTTTTTTTGGTAGCCTAATCACACGCAAAGGTTAATTACAATATTGATCTCTTGTTGTGTTGCGTAGAAAATACGGCCATATGTAAATACGCTACAAAGCTACTTAGTTTGTGGTTGGCCTCAATTCTATGCGCAATTTATTCACAGGGTTAATTTAAGCGTTGTTTTGCTGATCTGTGTGACAAAAATATACCGTCTTTTTCAACACCGAAATATATTACATTTTCTTTAGACACTAATTACATCTATGCGATGGTTAATTTATGACACCTGTTTGTGCTTTTACATTTAGTAAAACACACAGTGCTTTTAAAGAACATACAAGTAAATTTTCCTGGCCATTTTGTGGAGCGCAATTTATATCAAGGGTTAACCAAGCTTGGTTACTGGGTCATTTGGGTCAAAAAACCAGGGTGTATATTTTCATATACGATAGCTTCATCAACAGTGTCTGTACATTTTTGACAAACAGTTATGTAAGACTGACGAGGTGGCAGGTCTGCAACTGCGAGTGGGACCCAGTGGACACAAACATTTATGGAAACGGCGCCCATGGTCGCAGCACACCGACAAGGTTAAGGGGAAGTCGCAGCAGGGGTCACTCGGTGAGGCCTCAACTGCCGCTGTCCATTCTAGCGGCACCTGTGTGATGCTTCAGAACACAAGGGTTCTTGATTGGTTGACTAGGTCCTCCTCTTCCTCCCAGATGACATCTGCACAACACCCAGCCAAGAGTCGGCTGGGAAACTCAGGACACTACACTTAGTTGGCATGTGGCCCGGGAGAGGTCAGCGGCCTCACTGTCCTCAGCCCTCCTCGTCCCATCAGTTCCTCAGCAGGGATCTACTTTGAGTGTCTTGGTGTCTGGCCCACCTATTATAGCGAGGAATGAACAATTTGAGGAGGGCAGTCAGCTGCTACGTGGCAGCGAATATATGGGGCCAATATCCCCAGCTTCTTGCAGTAGGCGGCAAAGTATAGATGTGGAGAGTGGCATGGGAGGTCATGTGGTGAGAGGTCAGCCTCGGCTTACCAAGACCGGTGATGAGGACAGTAGTGACGATGAAACACAAATAGATGATGATGTAGCCGACCGCAATTGGGAGCCGGGTGAAGCAAGGGCTTCATCATCGTCAGGAGAAGAGGGCGTAAGCATTGAGCGTCAGCAGCGGCGCAGCCAGCCAAGTGGGGTGGTGTGGCGTGTGAGTCTGCAGCTGGTTGCAGCAGTGTGAGGTCGGGAGCCAAGCCGGCCACGGGGTAGAAAACCCGCTTCGCAGTCCAAGACAGGTAGCGGCACAGGGGCCTCAGCGAAGGCAAAGCGGCGGCAGTAAGTCACTCAGTGCGGAGCCGTTTGGCGGTTAAAATCAGTACTCGGCGGTGTGGCGAGTCTTTGTAAGACCCGGAGGAGCCGAATATGGGTATATGTAGAATCTGTTGGGCTGAAAGCTGAAGCGTGGCCAGGGAGTAACTTGGCCAAATAGGCCCGTGCGTCACACATGCAGCGTCACCATAACGGTGGCCGGGAGAAACATGGTCGTTGTGGGGGTCCATCTGCCGCTGCAGCGCAGCAGCGGAGTGGCAGCATGCCTTTTCAGCCAGTCAAGCTTCTCCACCTCTGCAGAAGGCAGTGTTCTCTTTGACATCCTCTCACGGCTCAATGCTTCTGCTCCTGATACTCATGGCACCAGCAGTCGTTCAGAGAGGGGCGAATTGTAAAGATGACAACAGTATGCGTCCAACCCATCCTCAGGTGCAGCTGCCTGACCGTGCCCTGTCCAAGTTGTTGGTACTGCAGTCCCTCCCTTTCCATAATAATGGTGGACTCTGGCACCATTCAGAAGAAATAAATGGGCCTTGTGCCGAGCGAGTTGGAGAGTTCCAGAGCCGTAATTTCTTTTCCTCAAAACAGGCAGTCCCAGCACTTTCATAAATTGTAGAACAGAAAGTGGGTCAGTCCTTGAGCTTCATCGCGTTCTTGTTCCAAGGTACACTGGCCAGCTGTGCGGACGTCTGGAGCATGTAACTACGGTCAGGGCCAGTACGATGTCCTTTACGGACCACTGGGTGAATTTGCTTTCTGCCCAGGCTCACCAAAACAACTTGGGACAGGAGAACGCCGCTATCTCATCCACGTTGTCAAACTGCTGCTCTGCGCCAATGTCCCGCCTCATCCTCTCCACCACCACCACACACTCCAGCCTCACAAGTTTAATATGCTCATCATACCACTTGTGTAGGGCACAGCGGTGTCACGCAGTTCTACACCTAGTTGCCTCGGCGAACGAAATCACACAGGGGAGGAAACTGCTCCGCGTCATGCAGAAGAAATCGATGTGTGGGCTTTCTCCGCGCCAACTGCAAATCGGAACAAAGGTGACGGACAATGGGAGGACCATGGTGTCCGCGCGGCACCGAGGCGGGAGGGTCCAGGCGCCCTGCAGGGCGCACGGGTTCAATCTGGTTGTAAAAAGGTTCCTGAATTATTCCACCGATCTTCAGAAAAATTTGAAAATGGCCAGGAAACTGTGCAAAGCACTTTATCCCTTCGTACAAAGCCAGGAACACCCCTCGGGGTTGCAGCGGCAGAACGGCCTCCCCAACACGCTTGATATGCGATGTTTCCACCCCCTAGGAATTCCAGCTGCACATGTTGGACCGACTGTTATGAACAGAGAAAGGCCATTAACGATTTTTTGATGGTCCAGGCAGACAGAAGTATCCCCTGTGTAACTTTGTTTTCAGCCAGTGGCAGCTCTATGCGTGACACCTGCCGTTTGTTGAGGCCATTCGAGGAGGCCACGTTATTTGTCAGTCGCCAGGACTACGGGATGAATAACGTTTATTCCATGCTTTATGTCTGGAAAAAGATGCTGAAAAATCTGTCTGGGCAGGGGACTGGAGATTGTGGCGACTACATCTCGTGGCCACATGAGTCCGGTGGGGACTGAAATGGAGGAGGAGGAGGAGGACAATTGGGCAGAAGCCCTTGTCTGGTGAAATGAGTGGATTTTCTTTCCCAGGTGACAAGAGAGGGGGGAGCAGGAGCAGCTGGAGGAGGTGGATGGAGATGAGGAAGACGAGGCAGATGACTCCAAGCACCGTGGCAGTATACAGTGGAAATGGAGGCAGGGCCCTCGGAGTCACTTGTGCAAAATGTCCCGCAGCATGCTTTATTTGCTGGCTAGTGACAGCCCAATAGTCAGCATCGGCAGAGGAAAGCTTCTGGCTCTCCCCCTATTGGACCCTCGCTACCCGGGCCAAATGGGGGCCTTTTTCCCAGTATTGAGAGGGAAGACAAATCAAATACTATAGGGAAAAACCTCCGTAATCGTTGGCGCTGTATGTGCGGCATGTCCCTCCTGGAAGGCTGACGGGGGTTTCCCCAGGCCCGTATATGCCCGCGGCCGCTGGG
>JAODAL010056508.1:0-23247 GCA_025379985.1 Phyllomedusa bahiana | reverse complement strand
TCGGCTCATTTTAAAACCACTTTTGAAGGGTCTACCTAAGCAGCAGTAATGCTTCAAAACTCCTAAGGTGTAGCTTCATGTGGTTGTAGTGCGACACGCCTCCAGCACGCTTCCCGATCTCAGGCGCATTACAAAGTAACACGGGTGCTTTATAATGCACCTAATATTGGAGAGCGCTTGATTAAAAATAGAGCGAACAGGGCTGCGCTAGTTTTTTGTCTAAAAGGATGCCAGACTTCAGACGCAACCCCATTCATAAATGTCGCCCTAAGTATCCATACTACAGGGAGAAAAAGCAAGTGAGTTGCCAAGTGTACATAGCCCTTTTCAGCTCATGCCACAGTATCTTGACAGGAATAAGTTCAGGTCTCTGGTTTTGCCAATCGAAAACAAAAATCTTCTGGTCAACAATTTTTTAGTCAATTTATATGTGTATTGAGTTCTTTTCTTGTTACATTACCAAATACCTCCTCTGCTTGAGATAATAGACTGTGGCCCTTTCATTCTTTACTACACCTTAAAATTAAATTTTCCCTCAATGATCTCAAGGGGCGACATGTATGAACGGGCTTTTCGCCCGATTTCTGCCGTATCCTGCGCCTCACCGGCCCGAATCCCCTGTCGGACACAGGGATGCGATGTTAGGCGCAGCGTTCGCCCACTTCGGCTGCGCCTCACATGAAGGGGCGTGCAAGGGGGCGCAGTGTGGGCACGTGAGGATTCCGGGCGGACGCGGCACGCTCGAAAACTCCGAGGCATGTACGATCGCGAGTCGGCAAAGTGCGGCGCATTGCAGCCCCTGGGCAGCTCCGACAGTCAGACCTAGATATTCTGGTCTAAATAAATCCGGTGGAGGCGAAGTGAAGCGAGAATGGAACATGAGGGGAAACATATAGAAGATCGCAAAGAAATCTCGGCGCTCAGCTCCGTGCGGCCCATGGAGTATGAATAAAAAAAAAAATCGCCTTATAAAGCGTAAAACATTCTCAAAAAAAGAGCTCAAACCTCAAAAAAAAAAATAAAATTTAAAAAAAATCACTTTCCAAAAAACTAGAACGCCGCAATATCAGGAATTTTGGATATTGGGAAAACCCCGGGGAAAACAGTAATTCAAATTCTGAAAGCTATTCTCATTGGGCGGCATAAACCACCAAACAGAAAGGAGCGACAGTGAAAACCCTTAAAAAATATAGAGAACTATTGACCAATCAAAAAATCAAAGTCGGGACAGTTCAAAATACATAAAAATAAGAAAAGACTGATTTGGAGAGCTAGCGGGGCTTTGGCTATCTCGCCAATCAGAAAAGGAGCGACAGGGACCCATTATAACCTATGGATAACTATTGACCAATCAAAATCAAAGGCGGGACACATCAAAATACAGTAAAAAACAGAAAAAGCTGATTTTGGGTTTAGCTAGCGGGGGCTTGGCCATAGGTTTTAATGGTCACTGTTGCTCCTATTCTGATTGGGGTGGTTTCTGCCGACCAATGAGGAAAAGCTTACCCGAATTTGAATTACTGTATTTCCCGGCAATTTCAAATATCCAAATTCCCGATGTAGCGGCGTTCAAGATTTTTGGAAAGTGATTTTATTTATGTATTTTTTTAGTAAGTTTGAGCTCTTTTTCTGATAATGTTTGACGCCTTTATAAAGGCGATTTTTTGCTTCAGACCCGCACGGACATGTGTAATGATTTCTCGCTGTTTTCCAGCCTGTCTCGAATCGGAATACATGTAAGGCGCAGTCCCTTCTGCGCCTAAGTCCCGCACTGCGCCCCACACACTGGCGAGGCGCAGTGAACTTTTCCCCGCATGTATGAGCACACCTCCTCGGCGGCGAATATTAGGCGCAGCCCCGCACTGTGCCCAAGTCCCCGCACTGTGCCCCACACACTGGTGAGGCGCGGCAGACTCTACATGATATGTATGAGCGCACTACCTCGGGCGGCGAATCTTAGGCGCAGCGCCGCACTGCGCCTAAGTCCCGCACTGCACCTCACACACTGGCGAGGCGCGTCGGACTTTACATAGTATGTATGAGCTTGCCCCAGCGCCGACATAAATCGGGCGCAAATTTCGCCGGAAAACTGCCGAAAAGGTGCGCCCGACGTGGCGAGCTTCATACATGTCGCCCAAGGTGTCTAAACCCTAACAGCAAAGCAGCCTGAAACCTTACCGCTCCTTCTACAATGCTTCACAATAGGGATATGACTAGGGTATAGGTATGTACAGAAGGTTTCATTTTCCTTTAAATGTAGTACTCTGCATTTGTGCTAAAAAGTCCAAGACTCATTTGTCTGCAGAATATATTCCTAGAGACATTGTGGAATGTCCAAAAAATCTTGCATAAAGTTTAAATGGGCTACAGTGTTTTTTGGACAATGACCATACATGAATATGATTCTTATTAAGTATTTTTCTATTCATAAAATCACAGAAAACATGGCCATACTTACTGCAATTGAGGCAAGTTAAAAATACATTCCCAGTAGAAGGCAATAAAAGACCTGGTGCTGCACAGGAATGGAATACTGATAAACAATCACTCACACACCTAGTCATGAGGAGAGGAATTGCTTAGTACATAACTGCGCTTAAAATAAGTCCTTTTATACCAGTATGCAGAAGAGCCACTGTACCATACTAGGGAGATTGCTCAAGTGCAAAAATACCACACACTCTATGAGGGGGGTATTTGATAGATTTTCAATTGTACATGAATAAGATATAGGGTGCCAGTCATATGTGTGGTACACCATGCTGGCTTACAACCAACTGATTTGTTGCCCAGCATACTTCAAGTGCCAAACAAAAAATTCTGAAACCCTCTGCTTCCCTGTGTCACAGGACCAGACTGCATACTGAAAAAATATCAAACATGAATCATTAGTTAATACTTCGGCCAAAATACCCAAGTTCGCAACCCATGTCAAGGGTCCTCATTTTCTATTAGTAGACACATAAACAGAAGTTTTTGCCATTTGTAATGTGCTACTCTGGGTTCTTTTGCAATAACTAACCATTTGCTCTTGGAGTGAGCATGCTGACTCCCAGGGAAAATACAAGTAGCCATCCATTTTTAACTTGCCTAACTATGCACTGATGAACATCCAGGTATTTAGTAATGCATTTGTCTATATAACATGCCTTTTGAGGTCTTATAAAGTTGTTTGCATCAAGACATGCTTCACAGCAACTAATCTTTTGGAAAGCTGTGCGATACGGTCCAACTCCCGGACTACTCTCGCCACCCGGCTCCTGGCACACCTTGTGCCGCGGTCTAGGCTTCTGGCCGCAGGCACACCTGCTCCCAGTGCTTGCTCCATTGTGCTTATACACACCTGGCCCCATCCTGCTTCTTCCTAGATCACCGCGCTGCTCTGTCTCCTCCTGCTTCTGGATACACTTTCCCTGCCGGCCACTAGGGCCGCACACGAGCTGGTATTCTGGATTTAAAGGCCCACTGCAGGTATTCTCTCTCCACCTATGGCATATGGGCAGGGGCTTTTTAGGGATTCCTCTTCCTGCTATCTGCGCCAAGTTGTTGGTGTCCATTCCCTAGTGACTTCCTGTTGTGAGCTCCCTAGTGAATCCTATCTACACTACGGTCTGTGTCCCTAGTCCTGTCTACGTCTGTCCTGTCTGACCTTCGTCCACCACGTGTTGTTCCTGCAGAGTCTGTCCATCCTAGCTGCTGTTTCACGTTCCGGACGGCTCTCTGTCTATGCCTCCTGCTTCGGCTGTCATCGCTAGCACCTGCGTCAGGGGTAGTGACCTGGGGGATTCCTTGCGGCAATGTCCTTCCTGCTTGCGGTGGACTCCAGTGAAGACAAGGGGCCCCTCAGACTCTCCAACTGCCAACTCTACGCAGTAACCAGAGGATCCATCTTCCATTCCTGAAGTCATTGTGACATCTTTCTAAAGAAGAATAGGCTTTGTTGTATTTATCAGATGGGTAAAACATCTCCCAAACCCATGTTTTCTATTTTATCTTAATTTAAACATCTTTTGAAATTTAGCTTTTGAGAAGTCATTTCATTACCACTGAAGTCCACTTACTTTTTCTTCCTGCATTGTGGATGTTTACTTACAGTGTTAAAAAAAAGGTATGGACAGTACAACTGTTGGCGAGATATTAGCTTATTTAGCTTGTACTTGTCTGTAGTTATGACTTAGACAGCAATCAAATCACATTTTATTAGCAATGAACATGGAAATCCAAGTTATTCCACAGCATTAACTTACATTGTTTACGACTATAGGTTCTCTCGTGTGTAGAAGATCTAAAGTATGACATTATCCATTATTTGGTTCATGTGCCAGTTTCTTTTACAGTTGTTTGCAATATTACAGTTCAATTTTTAACCAACAAGGTGGGGGACCATTCCTGAATGCTAGATATGTTTTTCAACTTCGATATAATACTTTTTTCAATACAATCATATTCTCAATATGATACAAATAAAAAAGGGGGTGAGGGAGTAAAATTAGGACTGAGATGTACTAGAAATGTGCAATTATATTCATTTGGAAGCAATATTTTTATCTTGCTGATTTTTTCCTTAAATTACATCTAGATATACAACCAATTCCCATTCAGCCATTCGCGATTTTGTCTACATAAATGTCTGTATGCATTTGGGTAACTTAAATTTATTCAACATTCCAACAATACTGAAGCAAATTTATTACAACTACCTAAATATTTAACAGTGTAAACTTAGACTGGACATTTTAAAATGTGCCTGATTTATCCATGTTTAGACACTTCTGCCTAACCTTACACCATTTATTAATTGGCCTAGATTTTGCCAATAATGGTACCCAAGTTTTGTCACATGATGACACACATTGTGCTTCACTCATGTTCTGTGAAGCCATGTTCCCCTTAGAGCACCCACACTCCGTTGGTCAGATGCGGCAACGAGAATGTTTAAAAACTGTCTAAAACGCATAAGAAATGTAGATTAAAGCTTGTATAACCGTGACGATCCAGGAAAGTGGATCGACTGGACCACTGCAAGTGATGGTACAGACCACACCAGGGAGCGGACTCTAAGTGGGTCACGGTTTTCACCAGAGCCCGCCGCAAGGCGGGATGGACTTGCCGTGGTGGGATTCCACCAGGTCGCTACCCCTGATGTGGCTGGCTTGCGGAGGCGGCCGAGGTGCAACATGGTACAGAATCGGTAGACGAGCTCGAAGTCAGAGTCAGGCCAGAAGGTCGGGGCAGGCAGTGAAGGTTCAAGGTCAAAGGACAGCAGCGGACGGGACTGGTACACAGGTGCGACAAACCGGAGCAAAACAAGGCTTCCTCTCATAAGCAAAGGGCGTTATGGATTCAGCAGGGTGGTACAGAAAGTGAATCCCTTATACCGGCGCACTGACCCTTTAAATCTGAGAAAGCCAGTGCGCGAGCACCCTAAGGGGCCCTAAGGTGCGGAACCACGTGCTCTGGACGGCCAGAAAGCCGCAGGGAAGCAGGAGCATGGCGAGGTAAGTGAATGCACTCGAGGGAGGGAGTGCGCCAGCGGCCCGACATGCGGACCATGGGACCGCTCTCCACGGGCGCAGAAGAGGACATGGGGGGACGAGTGCACCCGCAGCCCGGACCAGGGGCTTCTCATAACAATACCCCCCACTTTGCCCCCCCCCCACCTTCTGGCCTGAAGGAATGTCCGAAGCAACCCCCGGTCCATGATGTTGTCCTCCGACTCCCAGGAACTCTCTTCGGGCCCGAACCCCTTTCAATCGATAAGGAAATAATGCTTCCCTCTGATCGTCTTCATAGCCTAAACCTCTCTAACGGAAAAGACATCAGAGGTATCAGCCACAGGAGCAGGAGGTGACACCTTTTGGGAAAATCTGTTCAAGATAACAGGCTTGATCAGGGATACGTGGAAGGAGTTTGGAATTCGCATTGAGGGGGGTAGCCGGAGTTTGTACGCCACCGGGTTGATTTTCTTCAGGACCACAAAAGGGCCGAGGAACCGGGGACCCAGCTTATAACTGGGGATCTTCAAACAAAAATATCTGGAGGAAACCAAACTTTATCCCTGGGAGCAAATGATGGAGGAGGTCTTTGGTACCTATCCGCTCGTTGTTTTGTCTGGGCGGAGGCCTGTTACAAGGCTTGCCAAGTGTCGCTCCAAATGGCCCTGAGGTCACGGACCAAAGAGTCTATGGCAGGAACATCAGAGGCCGCAGCTAGGGGAAAGGGTGGGGGGGGATGAAGACCATAAACTACAAAAAATGGAGAGGCCCCGGCAGAGTCAAAGTCCAGAGAGTTATAAGAAAACTCCGCCCAGGGTAACAAGCCAGACCGGTCGTCTTACCAAGCTAACACAAAATGGCGCAAGTAGTTCTGATTGACTCTTTCCACCTGCCTGTTCGTCTGTGGGTGGTTGGCCGAGGAAAAATTCAGGTTTACTTTAAACTGGGAATGGAGGGAATGGCAGAATCTGGACACAATCTTCACCCCACGATCAGACACGATGTGCAAGCGAAAGATGTGCAAGAAGAAGAGAGTCACAAGATGAGGCGCAGAAGGCAGCCCAGGCAGCGGTACAAAGTGCCCCATCTTAGAGAACCGATCCACGATGACCCAGATGCCGGTAATACCGGCAGACGGTCGTAGATCCTTAATGAAGGCCATGACAATATGGGAACAGGGGTGGGCGGCAATGGGCAACGGCTGAAGCAACCCCGCCAGTCTGAGGTGGGACGACTTGTTGCGGGCGTATGAGGAGCACGATTCAACAAAGTCCTTGATGTCCTTGGCTAGGTCCGGTCACCAGTAGTAGCGGGCAATAAGCTTCCCAGTCTTTCGAATTCCCCAGTGACCGGCCGCATGAGAGCAATGACCCCAGTTCAGGATTCTCCTCCGAAGTGCAGGACGCAAGTAACTCTTGCCAGGAGGAACCTGTCGGAAATCCACCGGGGCTGCTGAGATCAGACGCTCTGGAGGAATGATGTGGCAGGGGGTGACTCCTCACCCAAGACGTCCTCGGCCCGCAACAGGGCATCTGCCTTGATGTTCTTCTCAGCTGGGCAAAAGTGGATCACAAAAAACTGAGAGAAGAAAAGGGACCGACGGGCTTGCCGAGGGCTAAGGCATTTGGCCGACTGAAGGTGCGCCAGGTTCTTGTGATCAGAGTAGATGGTGATCGGGTGGCGAGCTCCCTCCAGCAGATGACGCCACTCTTCCAGGACCAACTTAATGGCTAACAGCTTGCGGTCTCCAATAGTGTAGCTTTTTTCGGCAGGGGAGAATGTTTTTTAAAAAAACCCGCAAGTGATAGTCTTGCCCTTGGGGCCCCGCTGGGAAAGCACCTCCCCTGCTCCCACCGAGGACGCATCGACCTCCAGGAAGAAAGGCTTCTCGATGTAAGAAGCAAATGCCACCTTTAGCCGGGAAAAGGCGTCTTCGGCTGCCTGTGGCCATTGCCTCGGATTGCCAGTCTTCTTAGTGAGGGCCACTAACGGGGCCACCAGTGTCGAGAAGTGTGGGATGAACTGGCGGCAATAATTGGCAAACCCCAGGAACCATTGGATAGCCCGAAGGCCGACAGGACGAGGCCACTTCAGGACGGCAGACAATTTGGAGGGTCCATTTGGAGTCCCTTGGCTGAAATAATGTATCCAAGGAAGGGCAAACTGGATTGATGAAACTGACGCTTCCCCAACTTGGCGTAGAGACGATTTTCATGAAGTCGACTAAGGACCTGGTGCACATGGAAACGTTAGGGCTTGGCATCTGAAGAAAAGACCAAAATATCATCCAGGTACATGACAACGCAAAAATATAAGAGATCACGGAAAATCTTGATAACGAACCTCTGAAATACAGCAGGGGTATTGCAGAGGCCGAAAGGCATAACAAGATATTCTAAATGCCCGTCCCTGGTGTTGAACGCCGTTTTCCACTCCTCGCATTCCTGGATACGGACAAGGTTATAGGCGTCTTGCATATCCAACTTGGAAAAAATCCTGGCCCCGCGTAAGCGATCGAAGAGCTCAGAGATTAGGGGCAGCAGATACCAGTTCTTCACCGTAATCTTATTAAGACCGCAGTAGTCTATACAGGGATGTAACAAGCCATCCTTTTTCTCCACGAAGAAGAAGCCTGGGAAGAGGACTTGCGGATGAAGCCCTTTTTGAGGTTTTCCTGTATATAGTCGATAGACCCTGCTCCGTTGAGGGATCGTGCCGGGCAACAGGTCAATAGGGCAGTCATAGGGGAGGTGAGGCGGCAAAGTCTCTGCCTGCTTTTTGGAGAACACATCGGCAAAGTCCTGGTACTCAGCAGGTAACCCAGGCAGGGGTTTCAAAGATGCAGGCAGTGAAGTGGGGTGCACCGGGTGAGGCGCCACCAGACAACTAAACCGGCAGTATTGTCCCCAATGCGTGACTTCGCCCGTTTTCCAGTCCAAAATAGGAGCGTGGAGCTGCAGCCACAGCAATCCCAACAGGACTGCCGATGAGGAGTGGGGCAGCACGTAGAACGGGATCTTTTCACAGTGGAGTGCCCCTACGTGCATTGAGACAGGCTCCTTGTGGCATCGGATGGTATCGCGCAGGATCTCTCCACTCACAGAGGAGATGACCAGGGGCTTCTCGAGGCGAACCACCGGGAGGTGAAGTTTCGATACCAGGGTGGCATCCATGAAATTCCAAGCATATCCGGAATCCAGGAAGGCAGGAACTTGGACTCACGATCTGCACCGTCATGGTCAGACATGGAAAGGGACTACTTGCACCTAGGGACGCCTCTCCAACGTGGCCTAGGTGCGTGCGTTTCCCGGACACGGATGAAGCGGACAGTCTCGCCGAAGGTGCTCTGGACTAGCGCAATACAGGCACAGGTTTTCTGCGCGCCGACGGGACAGCTTCTGCGCAGAGAGGTGGGCACAGTGTACTTGCATAGGCTACTCACCAGAGTGCTGCGGGAGAGGCAAAGGAGACTTCTGGAACACCGGAGCCAAGCGTGGGAACCGACGAGGCCGGGCAAGATCATGTTCCTGACGGAGTTCTTTCCTTCGGTGAGCGCGCTATTACGGTGCAGATGGATAACAGACGCTGGCTCCAGATCCTGCAGGCAAGCATCTGATCGCAGAAGCTCTTAAAGGTAGCATAGGGCAGATCATTCGTTACTCCGGGCGGATGTGAGAAAGCATAGTCCCCCACCGAGATCCTTGCGCAAGTTCAAATTCGTCTACGATATGCGAGCAGTTCCTCAAGACACGCGAACCTTGAAGAGTGCAGGTTCCTTCACGGATCACCCCTGCCAAGGGGAAGCACGCGAGCCTTTTCCAAGAGCAGTAGAGCACAACCCATAGCTGTCGGACGAAACATCGACACCATTCTACATCAGGATCACTGAGTATAACCCCTCCGAGCTCGGTCTCTGCAATTAGAGGGAGCGAAGTGGGAGCTTGGTCCAAGGGGGTAGATGAGTCTGGAACCCTGAGGAGGGGCGGAGGTTGCCGCTGAGAGGCGATGAGCTGTTGCATCATGGTCGTCAGCTGATCCAACTTTTGCGCCTGTTGCGCCAGCTGCTGAGATTGCTGGGCAATGATGGACGTAAGTTCCTCCACACTAGGCAACGACACCTTGGTGGGATCCATGGCCGAATCCAACTGTAATTATCCAGGAAAGTGGATCCACTGGACCACCGCAAGCGATGGTACAGACCACACCAGAGAGCGGAATCTAAGTGGGTCCCGGTTTTCACCAGAGCCCTCTGCAAAGTGGGATGGACTTGCCACAACGGGATTCCACTAAGTCGCTATCCCTGATGTAGCTGGCTTGCGGAGGCGGCCGAGATGCAACGCGGTACAGGATCGGTAGACGAGATCGAAGTCGGAGTAAGGCCAGAAGGTCAGGGCAGGCAGCGAAAGTTTAAGGTCAAAGGACAGCAGCGGACGAGACTGGTACACAGGTGCGACAAACTGGAGCAAAACAAAGCTTCCTCTTATAAGCAAAAGGCGTTATATATTCGGCAGGGTGGTACAGGAAGTGAATCCATTATATAGAGTCAGCGGCCATCAAAACCAATTGCCGGCGCACTAGCCCTTTAAATCTGAGAAAGCCGGTGCACGCGCGCCCTGAGGAGCGGGACCGCGCGCACCAGCCAGCCAGCTGCGAGGAAGCAGGAATGCGGCAAGTTAAGTGAATGCACCCGAGGGAGGGAGTGCACCCGCGGCCTGACATGCGGACCGCAGGACTGCTCACCCCGGGCGCAGAAAAAGACATGGGGGAACTAGTGCGCCCGAAGCCCGGGCCAGGGTCTGCGGCGCTACTCGTGACGATAACAGTGTTTTGGCAAAAATTTTGGCAGAATGCCATAGTAAATGTGCACCAATGTGTTTTATGTCTATGGAAAGGTTTGAAGGTGCAATCATTCTTTCAACAAGTTGAAAGTCTTAAAAGGTTGTCGCCTACTTTGGTGATATGAGACACTATTAATCCATCTAATATAAACACTGATTACATAATACACAAGAACACATGAGTCAGAAAAAAAGACATGTATGGTGAGAATGGTAATTGACCGTTTATCAGCTAAATAGCCGTGTTATGAGTATGGGTACAACATAAAGTTGTTTAGATATTTCATAGAACACGGCAATATTGATGTTTCAATATATCACATGCAAAGGGGAAAGATGAATATCGACAATGACAATAGTGATAGAGCAGTCCAAGGGAAGTATTTAATATTTATCACCATCTCTCTCTAAGGGGTAAGTCTAGCCAAGCAGAACAATGAACCAGAGGCAACATTCTATGAAAGAACTGCATGACATATTGATTCTCTATGTAACTATAATGTGAAAAAATTTCACTGCTTCTTTCAAGGAACAAAAAGAAGAAAACAAAATATATAACAGAAAATATACAGAGGGTTTTCTTAATACATTTTCAGTTCATTTTATGACAATTCAATGTTACATTTATAAACAGCATGGAGAATACATAATGTACTTATGGAAGTGATGGCTGCTATTGTGGGCAGAAAATAGAGCAACACATAAAGTAGCTGGTTAAAAGTTTCTTTCCTAAAAGTATTTGTATAGTTTTTCAAAAATTGGGTAGACTTCATACTGGTACTACTTTGTTTGCTGTAACTTAAATATTTTTGGTGGATTTTTAATAATTTAGGTAATAATTTAATACTAATAATTTATACTTGCCATAAAATATTAGCAAGATTAATTTAACTTCTTTTAAAGTAAAAAAAAATATGCTAAAGATGGGATCCATAGCCACTCAATATTTTGCCACATAGTGTTTCTTATAGCACCATACTGCATATATATTCTATCATAGCATCAATGCTTCCACATGCACAAAACTGAATTTCACAGCGCATTTAATTTTTTCTTGTAGATTACATATTATAAATATTTAGTAGGGCCTTCTTTTAAGAGGCCAAAGTACTGCATACTCTTTGAATATTGACTTAAATGGATGTATGCAATAACCTCCTAAGCTCCCTCTATAGGTGACTGCAGGCAGTTAAAACGTTGTGTTTTAAATATTTTTCTATGAAAAGTAAATTAAATCTCTGTATCAGAATAAACAAAGATTTGACTAGTATAAATATGTACTAAAGAATTGATCAACATATAATTTTGAATTATTTACATTAAAAAATAAACAAAAAGCTAGGAAACCAGGCTAGTAAATAAGGGCTACAATTCTCTAATTTACTCGTAGGAGCAAAATCACCACTAGATATAGAAAGATACTGAGAAAACACAGCATAAATGCAGTGGAAAAGCCACAGGCTCTTATAGATAAGGGAATCTAACAAATAAGACAGAATAACAGTGCACAAGATTGTTTATAGGCTATAAAAAACTTTAAACCATACATATATTGAAGGAAGAAGGGGTATATCATTAAATAAAATCCTTTCTGAAGCCAACACTACAGGAAGATATAGATACAGAAAATGAACATGTGGAATCATTATGGGTAGGTATACATGGGGGTAATAACAATAATAAAATTCTACTGGGGGTCTTCTATAGGCCCCTCAAATGTAACAGACCCAAGAAAATGTAATCCTCAGACAAATAAATGAGTCGGCTAATCACAATGTAATTATGACTTCAACTACCCAGATATAAATTGGGAAACTGAAACCTGTAGCTCTCATAAAGGAAACAGGATTTTGTCAATCAATAAAGATAATTACTTTTCCAAAGGGTGTTTTCACACGGAGTATTTTCTTGCTGCGTTTTTAGTGTGTTTTGATGTGATTTTTGTGCAGAAATGTACAGCATTAAGGAGATTAGAACCATGACGAGTACTTAACAGCTCTTCTAGAACGATCTGTTTGACTCAATATGGAGGTTTCACATGCATGTGATAAGATAAACCCTCATTAAGGTTACATTCTCGTTTGATTTAAATTAAGCATTATTTGGCTCTTTTCCTCTCTCTGTTTTCCATTCTGTCTTCTGATGTCAAAGTCTATTTATACTTTGTGTTTCCTTTTTTCCTAGTTTTTTCACAGCTTATGTTGTTTATTATTGTCACCTGAAAATTGAGTGCAAGTGCTCGATAGATGGTGCATTCATCTTGTTTGGGCACATAACTAACCCTTTTTTTTTTTTTCTACGAATGTTAGCTCTTACTTTTGAGTATTCTTTCCAATGTCTGTGTTAAGATACTTGTGACATTTGTAACTTGCAAATATTGCTTTTGTGTTTTCTTTATGTATTTTGTGACAATAATAAGCAAATAGTTAAATGAAAATGTGATCTATTAACACTTATTAAAAATAATAGATATGAAAACTGCAGCATTCACACATATCAGCCTAACAGCTAACTTAAAGGGGTTGTCTCACTACATGGAGTGTTTTCTATGTTAAAGATCTTGCAAAAACAAGTCACTTTGCAATACATGGCCATTAACAGTGTCCTACCTATTCCTAGATATCCCCTCTTGTATGGGCTGTATCAGCTCCTCATTTCACTACAGCTACAGACCTGTTTGATCTCTCCTGATGCCAGCACTGGTTGCTATAGCTACAGACCTGGCTTCTACTGCAGTCTAGTGGAAGCCAGTAAACATGCCCCTGAATTCAAAGTGCAACCAAGAAAACAGGACTGAGGTAAGATGAATCAATGTAGTGAGACAACCCCTTTAATGGTGTTTTCTCACTATGCTGTTTCACATATACGCAAGCAGCTTCAGACTCTCACTGTGTGGTCAAGCTGTTGGTTGCTCTATATCAGTGATTAGCATATTTAGCTCCTCCAAAACTAGCTGATCATTACAGTGAGATGGGTGCAGGAGATTTAATCTGTAGTTAAACAAAGCTACAAATGTTCAAGGAATAAAAACAAGTTCTTATCAAAGGTAAACTAGCTTATCTTGTTTGAGATAAAGACTCTAAACTGGAGATACTTGTGTGCACTCAAAGCAGATACAATCTCTCTTATCTCCTGACCAGGGCAATATCAAAACAGCAATGTATTTGGTAAAAGTCTTGACTTACCGTCCCCTACTGTCAGGGCTAGGCTGTGCTCAGGCTGCAGGGATCTACAGGCTGCAGCAGCTGATCAGCGACCCCACCCTGATACACTTGCTGCTGGCAGCTCTGTGAGTGACAGACGCCCAGCCACTCCTGACAGGGGGCATGTTGCACCAGCCAATGGGAGGACTCGGAGGCCGCTCCAATCAGCTACAGGGGTGGTATCCAGGAATCCCATTTAAACTTCCTCTAGGCTGAGTGCAGCGCCTGTGATATTCCTGGCTACCTTGTTACTTGTTCTTGTGTTTGCTTATCCGTATACCTGACCTCGGCTTGTTCTCCTGACCCCAGCTTGTCTCCTGTTTTTGTACCCCGCTCACGTTTGGCTTTTGACCTTGTCTTGTTTACGTTTATCCCATTGGATCTGATTTGTGGCTTTGGCTTTCCCGTTTTGGTATTTACCCGGACTGTCTGACTATTCTACTTCCTGATGGCCCCAGCACTTAGGCAGAGCAGGGACTGTCGCCCAGTTTCCGTCTGCCCCCTAGGGCAGCACATCAAGCAGGCAGGGACAGTGGGCTGGGTTCCAGTCAGGGGTCACTGTACCTCCCTTGACGTGACATTGTCACAGGCCGAAACCGTTACTGCTCTACCTTCATTGTGGACCCCATAACAGCTCTGGTAGAGCAGATGCAGGGGCTAACCCAGCTAGTCCAGGATCTGGCACTAAGGGTAGAACAACAGGAGGCTACCCCAAGTCAGAGGGTCCCTGAACTACCTTCCCCTCCTGTGGAACCCCCTATCCAGTTGCCTGACAGGTTCGCAGGTAACAGGAAGGCCTTTGTGGCATTTAGAGAGGGTTGTCGCCTGTATTTTAGGTTCCGCCCACTTACCTCGGGGAATGAGGAACAAAGGGTGGAAATTGTTATGTCCTTACTTCAGGGCTCCCCCCAGGAGTGGGCATTTTCGTTACCGCCTGACTCACCTGAACTGTCTTCTGTGGACAGGTTCTTTGCCGCTTTAGGGGTACTTTTTAATGACCCTGATAGGGAAGCTGTGGCTGAGGCTCAGCTGACCACCTTGAGGCAGGGTAAGAAGACTGTGGAGGAGTTTTGCTCTGAATTTCATCGCTGGTGCGTTCCGTCTGGGTGGAACGACCCAACTCTCAGATGCCAGATTAGATTAGGGTTAGCTGACCATGTGAAGGACGTATTGGTGGCTTACCCTACCCCTGGTACTTTAGATGAGGCTATGGCACTAGCCGTTCGTCTGGACAGACGTTTTAGAGAGAGACGGCAGGAAAAGGTTCCCCCTCCGGTGGTCCCCACCATGGTCACCCCTAAACCCGTTGTTTCCGATTTAAACTCTGAGGAGTCCATGCAAGTGGGGGCTTTTTCTATCACTGCGGCTAACGACTGTAGGACTACTCATCGCATCCAGGGGTTGTGCTTCTACTGTGACGAAGATGAACACGGCATTCGGGAGTACTCCAAACGGAAGACCAGGTCTGAAAAACTCCAATGCCTAGGTGGTCAGCAGAAGGATCACCTAGGCGAGCAGGTAGTTCCTATTGTATCTAAAAAGTTGCTGCTACCAGTTAAGATTTCATATTTATCGCGGTCTGGTTCTGGGAGTGCGTTTGTGGATTCTGGATCTGCTTCTAATTTTGTTGATGCATCTTTCGCCAAACGTCTGGGCCTACCTTGGAGACCGCTATCGGACTTGCTGCAGGTTGTGGCTATTGACTCCACTCCACTAGCTCGGGGGGCAATGAAATATTGTACCCCTGAGCTGGAGATGGTGGTTGGATCCATACATATTGAAAAGTGTATTCTATTCGTCATGGAGGGGCTGCCCGCTGATGTGGTGTTGGGGCTGCCCTGGCTTTAGAAACATAACCCAGTGTTTGACTGGAATTCAGGGAAATTAGTCAGGTGGGGACAACGGTGTGTTGACAGATGTCTCCTTACCATGCTGGGCAATACTGATGTACAGGCTGATGCGCTATCTGGAAGCGGCTGTGCCAGCGTTGAGGCCTATGCGGCATCTTGTGAAGTCGACGCTCGGGCTAAGGTTCCCAGAACTCGTCCTCCTGGTGAACTATGCCCTCCACCTGTACCTGAACGTCCATATGTGGTTCAGGAGGTGGTTAACCCGGTGGCTTATCGGTTGAAATTACCCTCTTCTCTCCGTATACATAATGTGTCCTGTCGTGCACTTCGTGAGAGGTATATTCAGCCTGTGACTCCGCCCTCTAGACCTCCTTCTCCAGTTTGCATAGAGGGGGAGTTAGAAAATGAAGTCGCCCGTATTTTAGATTCGCATAAGGCCCAATGGTCACTGCAGTACCTGGTCCATTGGAAGGGTTATGGTCCTGAGGAGAGATCATGGGTCCCGGTGAAATCCATCCATGCTGATCGCCTGGTGAGGGAATTCCATGAGGCTTGCCCGGACAAACCCAGACCAGGGAAGGGTCCGTTGGCTCCTCCTAAAAGAGGGGGTACTGTCAGGGCTAGGCTGTGCTCAGGCTGCAGGGATCTACAGGCTGCAGCAGCTGATCAGCGACCCCACCCTGATACACTTGCTGCTGGCAGCTCTGTGAGTGACAGACGCCCAGCCACTCCTGACAGGGGGCGTGTTGCACCAGCCAATGGGAGGACTCGGAGTCTGCTTCAATCAGCTACAGGGCAGGTAGCCAGGAATCCCATTTAAACTCCCTGAAGGCTGAGTGCAGCGCCTGTGATATTCCTGGCTACCTTGTTACTTGTTCTTGTGTTTGCTTATCCGTATACCTTACCTCAGCTTGTTCTCCTGACCCCGGCTTGTCTCCTGTTTTTGTACCTCGCTCACATTTGGCTTTTGACCTCGGCTTGTTTCCGTTTATCCCTCTGGTTCTGATGTGTGGCTTTGGCGTTCCCGTTTTTGACTCACTATTCTACGTCCTGACCGAGTAGTGACTGTCGCCCAGTTGCCGTCTGCCGCCTAGGGCAGTACGTCAAGCAGGCAGGGACAGGGGGCTAGTTTCCAGTCAGGGCTCACTGTACCTCCCTTGACGTGACACCTTTATGTTGAAAGTTAATCTTTGTAGTGATAAAACCCCTGTGATATTTTTGGGGATTTATTCAGCTACTAAATTTCCACCATTCACATCATAACAGAACTGAGAATTTTTTCATGGAAAGACATGGAGAGGAATGAGGAAGGGGTTTGGGGCTCCATAGCGGCTGTTGATTTTTTCTTACATTAGAACCCTTAATACTTATGTAAAAGTATTATGGGTTTTACTAAAACCCATTCACTGACATAAGCTGTGGGTCTTTTGTTCGTTTCATTCTTGTTTTTTCTTATTTTCCAGGGGTGAATAACTTCTTTTGTACATAAATCAGTAAAATACGATATAATGAAGATATGTCTAGTAGGTATGTCCTTGTTCATGCCTATACTTACCGAATTTCCACCCTCAAACTCTTTATTATGTTACTCCACACTCTGCTGGATACATTTTATAAACCAAATGACCAGGGAACCTTTCTTGCAAAAATTAACTGGATTGGTTACTGGTATATTGTAATACATAGGTCAATAAAACACTTCATATGGCTATAATTGATTTGTCCTCATGACTGAATGTTTGTTTAACTGCAAGTGTTTCTCCAGACTCATATTAATGTCCAGGATGGTGGGCTGCAACGGGATACCCTTAAGTCTACACTGCATCGGACGAAAAACGGCCCAAAAGCAGCTGTTTTTTCTCTGATGCTGGACCGCGGTTTTTGTCATGCTTTGTACAAAAACCACGGTCGATTCTCGTTTTCCTGACGTTGCCCATACAATTGTATTGTATGGGAAGACGGCAAGAAAACGAGAAGCGCCGGCGTATTATACAACATGTTGTATAATACGCCGCTGCCGAAAGACGAGCAGAGAAAAGACGAGCTGTGGAGAATGCAGCTCGTCTTTCCTATTGCCATCTATGGGGCCGCAGGAACGAACTTATCTTCGGCCTTTTTAAATAACAAAAAGCTCCGAAGATACAATCGTTTTCCTGTGCATTGTAGACATAGCCTAAGGGTCATCTCTGGTGGTGATGGAATTCTACCATTTCGTATACCAAGAAAGAATCTACTTGCAGTAAGGCTAAATTGACAGAAACATGCAAAACACCAAAATGTGGCTAACCACTCTGATTTTAACAGATCTGCATGTGCTATGCTTACCAATTTTTAGAGAAACGACTAGAAACAATTAATTAACTACATATGAACAAGGAAATCTGTGATTAAACTATTGACACAATTAGCTACATATAATATTTCATCCTTGACCATTCTAGCTGTCTGCTCCACTGGGGAAACGCTGCAGAGACAGAAAAAAGTCTCTTTAATAGATTTTCTTCGTTGTATACTACCTTATACCAAAGCATAACAAGGATATAAATGGGGCATCCTCAAGTGGGTCAATTCTATCAACAATTCTAAAACTAGACATCAATTACTTTTCTCAAAAATGGACAATAGGACAGGGGATACAAGCAATGTGAGTTTTCCTACAGCATTTACTGAAAATTACAGTAACATAGATAAACTGCAAAGGCACATAACAAGGTGAAGCCTTAAAAGGGTTGTCTCAGCATGCTGTTTCACAGAGCTACAGCCAGCTTCGAACTGTTTAGGCTGTGGTTGGTTTTACAGCAGTAACTGGCATATCAGCTCTGCTGTTCCTATTTATTCATGTTACAGTGAGATGAGTGCAGGAGGTTTATAATCTAAAGTGCACAAAGCTGCAGAGCTTTAAAGGGTGAAAGCTTGTCATTAAAGGAGTTGTCTCCCCACAGGGTTTCAAAGAATGCATGAAAGAAATTCTCTGTCACTTCCTGGTTCAGACTAATTTGCATAAACTCCATGCTTGTACAGCATAAGCTCCGTGCTTTCAGATGCTAATTAGATTAGATTAGCTTCTCCTACTACTGGCAGGACTTCTTATCTGATCCCCAAAACAAAAGCCCTAATTACAGAGCTGTTTACTTGAGATAAATCAAGCTTTTTACTGTCTGGCAGCACAGGACACTGACTGACACTGCTGACCTGTGTGATGACTCACTCTCTGTTATCTCATTGAACAAACAGCCCTGGGAGATTTGTTTACAGGTCGGTTACTGAGGGAACTGAAATAGCCATGGAGGTAATAAATTCACTTGTATCTCTTTAGGGAAAACAGAGGAACAATGCAATATATTTGGAAAATGTCTTTATTTTGTGTTCCCTACAATTTGAAAGCTATTCTTTGTAGCGAGACAACCCCTTTAAGTAAGGTAAACAAGTTCCTGTGCTAGAGATAAGATTCAACAAGGAGTGACTCATCATGGTCCAGTAGCTTGGAGCAATTAGATATGAAGAATAGCAGGGTGAGGTGGTCAGTAACCTAGAGAAGCTTGTGTACACAAATAGTAGATAAAATATTCTTTATTACCTAAACAAAGCGAAATCAAAACAGCAATGTATTTAGTCATCATCTTTATTTACCTTTCCCTACTTGTTAAAAGCTAATCAATGTGGGGAGAAAATTTAATTCTTACAAACTGATGTAAAGTCTATGGCTAGAAAATCTACATTGCTGGCTAACCCTATTTGGATACATGAATTTTAAAGGTATGCATAAAATATAAGAACAGAATTAATTTATTTTTATTGATGTTTGTTTTAATATTGCTTGATGCTTGTATATAGCGTAGTTTAAAATGTGATTCTAGGGGGGAGGGTTTACTTACCTTATCTCCTTACTTTATGAAATTTAAATACCTTCAACTTATGTTTGTTCACTTAACTAAGAACCCGTATAGGATTTGAAGCATGTTTATAAACTGGGAAGTTTCTGTACATGAATTTCCATCATGATTGCTTTTAACATACTACTTTATTAAATATTTTGATTTAAAAGACTGAACGTTGGTGCTGGAACATGCCTAGTTTTTCATAAACACAATATCAGGACTATCTTTAACATAGTCATGAAAGGTTTGTCTAATGTATGTTTGTGGGATAATACTCTACACATAAATTAATATACAAAGAAGATTAGTAAGTTTGGAGTGGAGCGTAGGTGGATAATAACCAACAGCCTTATCTAAGAGGAATGTTACAGGTGTAACAGTACAATCACAGGAGGATAAATATGTAAAGACATTTATCATTATTGTAATGAAAAAGTTACATGTTCATATAGTTTCTCTACCTCTCTTCTCATTTTTCTTTTACCTCTACCCTTTGCCAGTTTCTTCACTGGTTACCCATTGCTCAGCAAATTCAGTTAAACTATAAACCACGTGTCTAACTCAAGGTCTGTGGGCCAAATCTGGCCCACCATGTCATTTTATGTGGCTTGTGGGAGCTTAGACACAGCAGCAGGAATGAACTAGGCCACAATTCAGATGGACTGACTTACCACTTTCCCTAGAGGATGTGGCCACAGCTTGCCAGAGTTGGTAGTGCCAGCACAGGGAGCAGACACTGTCTTAGATTCTGAGCTCTGGCATGCACCTCCATACCACTTTGTTTAAAAACTGTTGGTGGCACTGCTCTGACAGTTCTACCTAAGCCCCCAAGCCATACTTCAAGGGGCACAGATGGTCTACTTGATAATGCTGATCTGGCCCTTGCTAAAAATTATTTTGAGACCCCTGCTAGAAACTATCTACAACCTGTACCCTACAAAAGAGTGACCACATACATAAAGGGGATATTAAAGGGCACAAACAGTAAAATATTCCTGGTCCTTCCCTCACTGTCCAGTCAGAAACAACAAACTGGTGAATACCAATCAACAGGTGGCAAGTTCTAGAGACTAGAGAGGATGAAGTGTGGATATAAAATATGATTTTAACAACATATATGAATTTACACTGTGGAAGTTTAGTCTAAGACTGAGCTGTGTCCCATTATTCTTACCAATATAAAGGAACAGAAGAGCCTCTGCAGCTTGCGTTTGATTGTTTTTCTGTTATATCTCCCTTTTTATTTAACATGTGTATATTATGAAATTTCATTAAGTTTATTTTGTACTTTTTATAAGCACTACATGATACTCAGGAAGCCTGTTCTTGTCTTCCTAATTGGTATCAGTGATTTCACTGGTCCATTTTTCCAGACTTTTAATTATTTGGCCTATCTCACAAGCCTGCTTAGTGAAATTATCCACAGCAGCCAGGTCTACTCTTAGGGCATGTTCACACGGCTGATTCTGGGATGGATTTCAGCTGTATTGCGCACCGTATTGCGCTCCAATATGGCTGAAATCCATCCCAGGCATTACAGTAATCCACAATTCTCATAGAGAACTATGGATTCCGTCTCCCATCCCCGCTTGGCGAATACGCAGAGCGGGGAGAAAATGACATGCACATTATCCCGGCGGGATACGCGCCATGGATAATGGATGTCTATGGGGCCGGCGAGCTGCCGGCCCCCTCGCCCCTTTCCCTCTGCACGGCACATGCTGTAATTGCAGGGCGAAATCCGTCCTGCAATTACAGCGTGAATAAGATGTGTGAACTTAGCCTTAAGGTAAACTGGATAAGGAGGAAAGGGCCATTCTGATCATGTTGGTGGAAGTGAGTATTCAGGGCTCCTGTCAATTGAAGGCACACAAAGACACTGCTGGTGACACAGTTGAAATAGGAGATGAAGACATCTTAGCTCACAGATAGATCTGCATTTGAGAATAAACATTTGCAGTAGAATGTCTAGACATGTGCTTCCCTGTTTTATTGAAGGTATTGGTCATTTCTCGTCATTATCAGCAGGAAGAATAAGTAAAGAATGCCTGGTAGAAATTTGCCAGTTTTCTGTGATTAGTGTCATGAAGCTCATCTGTCCTGATCACTGTGCCTCTGCATGTATTCTCAGCTTATATACACACGTAGACTAAATTGTTAGTACCCCTCCATTAAAGAACGAAAACCTCACAATGGTCACTGAAATAACTTGAAACTGTCATAAGTAATAACAATTTTAAATTTTCTGAAAATCAACTATTGAAAAACAGACATTGCAGTTTAACACACAAAAAAAAATTAAACTGGCCTTGACAAAAATGATGGTGCCACTAGAAAACATTGAACCTAATTTGATGTTCCTGTTACTACAGTTGCACATATTATTCAGAAGTTTAAGATCTATGGAACTGTAGCCAACCTCCCTGTGACTGCAAGAGGAAAATTGATGACAAATTGAAGAGACAGATAAAAAGAATGGTAACAAAATTGTTCAGAATAATTTCCAAAGAAATTGGTGGTGAACTCTTAGTTGAAGGTACATCAGTGTCAGATCATATCATCCATTGCTGTCTTTGCCAATATGAATTTAATGGAAGACAACTGAAAAGGAAAAAACTGTTGAAAATAAATCACAAAAAAGTGAGACTGGAAATTTCCAAAATGAATACATCCAAGCCAAAAAGCTTCTGGGAGAATATCCTCTGGACCGATGAGATAAAACTAGAGCTTTTTGGCAAGTCACCTCATCTCTAAATTCACAGAAATGAAGCATACAAAGTAAAAAAAAAACATTGGAAGACATGTATGAAAGGCTCCACTAGTTTTCTGCCATGTTTTGAGTCCTGTCTAACAGATGTATGAATTATTTTATGCCAAAATTACATCTTGTGACAGGCCTGACACTTTTGTTTGCGCCAATTCTATGGGGGCATGTCGCGCCAGACTCGTACGCCACATCACATTTATCAATGTGTCATGACAAAATCTGGCAGGAAACTGTTATATCAATCCATATCAATTTCATAGTGGTGAGGAAGACATAAAATTTGGTGTATACACTTTTTTTTGCCTCTTTTTAGCACATTAATGTGTCTCACAGCAGTGCTATGAGTGCTATGAGACCCTTTTCATACATACTGGTGAATACTACACTAACTTACTGAGAAGTACGACTGTCGAGGTGATGCCACTTTTCATACATGTCCCCATTGTATCTACTGTGGAACATTGAGGAGGCTTGGTTATATTTTGGGGCTGCTTTGCTGCATCTGGCAGAGGATGTCTTGAATCTGTGTAGGGTACAAATAAATCTCTAGACTGTCAAGGCATTCTGGTGTAAAATGTGCTTCCCAGCGTCAGAAAGCTTGGTCATGTGTTCTTTAACAGGATAAGGACCGAATACACAGCTAAAAACATCCAAGAATTACTAAGAACAAAGCATTGGACTATTGTGAAGTGGCTTATCTGAGCCCTAATACAAATCATCAGGAGGTTGTGCAACAAAATGTTAAGTTAGTGGTAACCATTATTTTTGCCCAGGCCAGTTTCATTAGTTTATTTTTTAACATATGTTGGTTGAACAACAAATAAAAAACAATGTACTATTTTTCATTAGTTGTTTTTCAGTAAATTAAAATTTATTATTACTTTTATCTCAAGGTATTTCAGTGACCATCATATATTTTTTTTTCTTCAACGGAAGGGTTTCAACAATTTTTTCTACATTTATAATTTTTTTATGTATCTTAACTAGTGTTGAGCGATTATTATCGACAAAGTGGAAATCGGCACGGTTTTTATGTTGATCGGATTTTTTCGATCATGCAATGATTTAGGTTAAAATCTGCGCATAATCTATTAATATCACGCCATTTTCGGCGCTTCCTGTCATTTTGGCGGCCAGCAAATCAGCTTAGAGAATAGAGCAGGGTGAGCTGGGTGTGCAACGTCATGACTGGGATGTGTATGGTTTGGGGGTGGGT
>JAODAL010056507.1:0-23247 GCA_025379985.1 Phyllomedusa bahiana | reverse complement strand
CTTTACCCCAACCCCACCCCTCAAACCCTTGGGGCCCCCACCCCAACGTCTCCTATCACCTCGCTGTCTCGGGGCTTGTCAGCTGTCGTTGTTCGAACGATCCCAAAAATTTTTACAGTGGGTTTTTAAAAATATTAACACGTCGTACCGACCAAGCCAAAATATCAAATCTAGCCACCGCCCCCTTGATGAATGCAGCAAGAGTTCGCTTTCATTCCAATCAGAACTTTCTCTCCTTCTGCCAAAGAAATACTGTCTCTCGGCACAGGTTTTTCCCCTGCCATTCCCGATGTCCCTTTCAAAGCGTCGTCAGAAACCCACCGACCACCTTTTTGTCCTGAGCGCATTGGCAAAGCGAAAACAGAAGCAAAAGAAAAGTTGGGATCGGGGTCTGGGGAATCGGTTCCCCCCGTGATTTTCGTTGTCCGCCCCTCATTTTCAATGTTTTTGGGGGCCCGACCTTCTCTCCCCCCAAACATCGAGATTGACGGGAAAATTGAGCCTTAACCCGCCTGTACAGCCCTTCTCCCCCCAAGGGAATAATCTGCCGATCCTTTACTAGGGCCCTCAAGGAGGAAATTCTTTGAAAACCCGGAAAAGACGTTCTTCACCTTATAAGAAAGTACTCTTAAAAATCTTCCCGGATTTGACGCCACACCTTGGCGCAGAGATCCTGCTTAAACCGATGTCCTTGCTAAAAGAAAGAAAAAATCCCTTTTGGGGGGGGCTCCTGTTTGCCTCACCCCCGTTTGAGGATCTCCCATACGGTCTCCGAGGAATTTCCCATCTTTTTTGCAGGCCCTTCAAATTCCGAACTTACTCTTCGACTGGCCATCTCTACTTCTGCCCCCCGCGTTTGAGGAGACCCAATTTACAAGAGACTTCTGTGGAGGGAAATGGGGGCTTGCCCCCACGAAAATCTAGACCCCGAGGCCAAAAATCGCCTGACCACCTTCCAACCTCTCCCCAAGAGGTCCCACCCCTACACTTACCCGGGTTCTAACTCTGCCACCTCTCCCAGGTTCCTAAGGACCTTCGTAGTGGTTTCAGTTTAAGTGTCTTTCTCTTTATAGGTTATCGAGAGCTGTTGGTGAAATCTTCTCATTTGTATGCCTATCCACTGTGTGCTACTAGCAGGTCCCGATATTTACTCTTGTTTACCCATGTTGCATGCATACCTTTTCTTTCAGATTCTATAGCCAGGGGGTTTCATTTTTTTAGGACAGGGGCCCTTCAGTAATTTGTGCCCCTTTCCCGCACCCCCAGTAGGTAGGGGTTCTTCTGGGCAGCCCTTGGGCCCCGTAGCCCCCCTGTTTTGAAGTTGCCCTTCTGTAGTTTTTGTCCCAAGTTTCCATGTTTTCTTTTCCTCCCCTACCCCTCCCCCCCCCTTTTTTTTTTTCTCTCCCTCTCACTTCTGGCCCCTCTCACTCTCAGTGGTGCGGAGATCCCCTCCGGCGGCCTGGTCTTATGCACTCTTTGCTTGAACCATGGGGGACTTTAATATTCCCTATAAGTCCAAACCTACCAAAAAAAAACTCATGTCGTATTCTCCAGGAGACTCACTTCAAAACAGGAAATGCCCCGCACTTTGAGACAGGTTCTATACCCATTGGTATTCTGCTAACTGCCCTCATTCCAAAATGAGGGGTGTGGCAATAGCTATCCAAAATCCCTCCCACATCAGGTCATAGATTGTATCACTGACACTGAGGCACGTTATATTGTCCTTACTCCCCTCCTCAATGGCAAATTTTACTATTGTCCAATATATACCCCCCAAAATCAGGACAGGTCCTTTCCTCTTTTCCCCTTTCTTGAAAAAACCCCATAAATTTCTTTGTGTGGGAGATTAAATCTAACCCTAGATCCAACACTGGATGACTCTACAGGTAGATCTACACTTTCTTACTCTGCAATTAAGAACGTTAAGAAAGCCCTTCTACAGCTCCAATTGTGTGACGGATGGAGGCTACAGCACCCCACCACTAGGGACTATAGTTTCTACTCAAACCCACACGACTCATATAGCCGTATAGATCACATCCTTATCCAACATAACGCTTTATCATGGCTGCGATCCACCTCTATAGGGAACATTCTTTTATCGGACCACGCTCCCGTATTTTGCTCCCTACTAGTTCCTGCTATGTCCAACCACAATAAGACTTGGAGGATAAATGAATCCCTGCTTGCTGATGTAGTCTGTGTTGTAGAACTTGAGTCAACAGTCGAGCACTTTCTGTTAGATAATGCTAATGACACCACAGCCCCCCATTTTTAAATGGGACGCTCTTAAATGTGTGCTTAGTGGCATCCTCATCAAACATGGCAGTAGGTTGAAGAAGGAGAGAGCTCACTCCATATCTTTGGCCCTACAAAAATTATCCTCCCTAGAGCTCCTTCATAAACAAGCCTTATCTCAGTCCGTTTTAAAGGATCTACAATTGGCACTAGAGGCGAAACGCCTCCCCGAACTTTCTTGGGGACGCTATCTCCAGTCTTGTCGCAGCTCATTCTATGAACATGGCAACAAGAGTGGTCATCTCTTAGCCAGGGCCACAAGGGAGAAGATCTCTCACTCCTTCATCCCCTGTATTAAAAACTCTGCTGGAGACCTGCTTCATACTACACCAGATATAGTGGGAACCTTTAGGTTATTTTATTCAAAATTGTACAATCTACCCAACTCTCGAGCCCCTTCACATTCTCATCCCTCCCCTCCAGCCTCTTCCTCGCCCCTTTCTTGGGAAGCTGTTCAAAGTTTGGAACTGCCTTTTTCTCCTGAGAAACTGTCTGCTGTCATATGGGATCTTCCAGGAGGCAAAAGCCCAGGGCCAGATGGCTATTATGCTAAATTCTTTCAATGTTTAGTCCATCGAATCTCCTCTCCTTTTATTAGATGCCTTCAATGACATCTCTTCTACATCGCATTTCCCTCCGGCCTCCTCCCGTGCACATATCACCGTCATCCCTAAAAAGGGGAAGGATCCCCAATCCTGTGGCAGCTACAGACCCATTTCGCTACTTAACGTGGATCTTAAGATCTACGCTAAACTTTTAGCAAACCGGCTAAATGCTTATCTCCCCAGGTTGATTCATCCTGATCAGGTCGATTTTGTGCCCGGGAGAGAGTCCAGGGATAACACACTCAAGACTCTGGACCTAATTCACTATGCCCAATCCCATAAGATACTGCTAATGATTTTTTCTCTCGATGCCGAAAAGGCCTTTGACAGCATATCATGGTCTGCTCTTACCCAAACTTTATCCCACTTAGGTCTAGGCCCCATATTCACTTCTAAAATTCTGACTTTGTACCATTCCCCATCTGCCCAGGTTAAAATTAATGGCACCTTGTCGGAATCTTTTCCCATTCATAATGGCACCCATAAGGGATGTCCCCTCTCGCCATTGCTATATGTGTTAGTTATGGAACACCTTCTACGCTCCATCCGTGCCAATCTGGACATCTGAGGGGTTACAATTGGGGGTCACGAATTTAAGTGTTCTGTCATTGCAGATGACCTTTTGATCTATGTCCCCAACCCGCAAGGTTCCCTGCCTTCTTTGATATCCGATTTGGGACGGTTCAGTACTTGGTCTTACTATAAAATGAACATGTCCAAATCCGAGGCACTTAACATTTCCCTGGACCCTTCCGTCCTCTCCTCCCTGAAATCGGCATTCCCTTTTTCGTGGCCCTCCGGTGCAATCTCCTATTTAGGAACTAAATTCCCTTCGGACCTCAGTCAACTATATGAGCTAAATTTCCGGCCCTTACTCTTCCAATTTTGCCAAACTCTACAGGTTTGGAAACTCAAAACTTTCTCCTGGTTCGGGAGGATGAATGTACTGAAAATGTGTCTCCTTCCACAACTTCTCTATTTGTTATAAACTCTGCCTATCTTGCTTCCTGCCTCCCTTTGGCACAAACTCTGCCACTGTTTTTCAGAATTTATTTGGCACCAGGGCCGCCCAAGAACTAGTAGAACCATCCTTACTAGACCCAAGGACAGAGGGGGAGTAGGTCTGCCAGATTGTAGGCTCTACTATTTTGCCTCAACCCTATCGAAGATTTCTGGATCTCATTCATAGTCCATGAGCCAAACTATGGGTGCTCAGACTCTATGTCCTCTGTCCTTGATTGCACTTCCCTGGCACCTTGACTCTAGATTCCGGAACACAGCAGACCTCTCCTTTACAACACTCCAAACCCTAGCAATCCTACGCAAGATAAAGCCCCAGGATTCTTTACTCGATCTCACCGGCCCACTGACCCCCATTACAGATCTCCCTCTCTTTCCCTCAGGGCAGTCTTCGAAGTCCTTCTTGGGGTTTTACAAGACTCGTCCTCTCCTGGCACAGGCCCTCGGTTCTCAGGGGCGTCTGCATCCCCTTTTGGAACTTGTGGGACACCAGGCCTCTAGGCGTTTTTCTTTCGAATACACTCAGCTCACGCATTTCTTTTCTTCCATGCCTTCAAAAGCCAATCTTCACTGCTCTTTGACCCCTTTTGAACGGTTGTGCTGCATGTCGACCCTTCCACGGCATTTGATCTCGATTCTCTACCAATTATTCCTGGATCCGATCAGCGAGCCCTTGCCGTCCTACTGCCAGTCTTGGGAGAAGGAACTGAACACGACCTTCACAGAGGAGCAGTGGCGGAAATGGTTCGCTCGACCGCACAACGCCGTTAGGGCCTGCAAAGCGCAGGAAACCAGCTTCTAGATCTTGTTGAGCTGGTACAGAGTGGCATCCATGTTGCATAGGTGGTGGCCAAGTGTGCCTCCCACATGTTGGAGGTGCGGATCTGGAGTCGGTACTATGTCTCACATTTGGTAGGGATGTGCACTCATTAGACCCTTTTGGTCGTCGATCCTTACGGCAATCCAGGACTGCACTGGTACCATGGTTCCTGACTCCCCAGAGGCAATCATCTTGTTCATGTTCCAGCTCCCAAGACTGGCATACAAAAAATCGCTAACTAAGCACCTACTTCAAGCAGCGAATACAGTCATCCCTCGCCATTGGAAGACGACTTCCTCACCATCTTTAGAAGATTGGGTGAATGAGGTGGCCTTTACATACCGCATGGAAGAATTGGTGGCTAGGTCGGAAGCCGACATGAATAGATTCCTCCGCATGTGGGCTCCCTGGGTGGAATATCGAACCTCTCCTGAATTTAGAGCCTTAACTCTCTAAGTTTGCATTGTCCATTTTCATCTACATGTATTTGATTTACTTGTCATGGCATGTGGGCATGCTGTGAGGGGGGGTGACGGCGCTGGGGGAGCGGGCCGGGGCCAGGATTGGATTTGATTTGAACCCCCCTTTTTTTTTTTCTTCCCCCTTTCTTTCCATTTTTGTATTAACAAGGGTGGACTCAAGAGTTCTATATCATAATAGCTTAAGAGAATTCTCACTCCCTCCATTGGAGCTCACTCATGTTTTCTTTTGGGTCCACCAGTTGTGGATCATTCATTATCTTTAATTGATCAGGTAGCATATTTTTAGTATTTTTTCATATATATATATTGTCTGTTTCATACATGTATCTGCATATATATCTTTTTTTTTTTTTTATAACTGTGTGTTTTATTAAAGTTTTCATCATATAAGACAATTATTATAATATCAAACATCATGTATAGAGGTCAAAAAAGCAGCAAAGACAAATAGTCCCAACATAGAGAATCCTTCGAAGTAGGAAGACATAGCAAAATGTCACTGCTTTGCTAAGTAGGTTCGGCATTTATGTTCGGGGAAAAAGAAATAAACCCGGTGGAATCTATGGACGAGTTAACTCACTGCCTCTGGTCCACCTCGAATCGTAAGCTAGTTAAAATAACGGGGACATTAAGAAAAACCTGACATTGAACACAAAGAACAAACAAGGACAGGGGGAGACAAAAGACTAGGTATACAAGGAGGAAGAGAGCTGTTTTGAGGTCTGTGGGCTTACATAATTTATTGTGATGGGTCCCTAATAAGTGGTCTGCCGGAGAAAAAAGCAAAAAAAAGCATCCAGACCGTCCCTTCTCGGTTCGAACCGCCTTATGTCATAGCAGGTGCCTCCTATCTTCTCCATCCAATATAAAATATTGGGTACGGACAGTCAAGGGGAGGAGCACCTGTTCAGAGCCCGCATTACCGAGCCTCCGTCAGGGGAGGGTGGAGGCTATTTAGTAATTCCAGGGTTTCCAGGTTTTCTCAAATTTGTCAAGCCTGTTGTCTAGGAGGGCCGTGAGGTATTCCATTTCACGGATATCCTTCACTCGGCTGATCATCTGATCTTTTGAAGGGGGTTCTTGGCATTTCCAGTGCTTACTTATAAGACACTTAGCGGCTGTTATCATGTGTAGAAGGAGACGCGAGTGGGGCCGGCTCATGTCACTAGGAAAGATATTCAGTAGGTAAGCTTTGGGAGTTCGGGGAATGTTGATTCCTAGGATGGCTCGGGTCAAGCGTTTGACTGTTTTCCACAGGGGTTTTATTCTAGGGCAATCCCAAAATATATGAGTCAGGGTTCCTCGTGTCCCTCTACATCTCCAGCAAAGGTCAGAGACATTAGGGTAGAAAGTATGTAGGAGCACAGGGGTGTGGTACCAGTGCATCAACAGTTTATATTGGTTTTCCTTGTAGGAGACACAGGAGGAAGACCTGGCTGCCTGGGTCCAGATAATTTGCCATGTTTCTGGAAGGATGGGTGTCCCTAGATATTCTTCCCATTTTCTCATATATGAGTGGTTGGACAATGGAGCGGAATCAGGGGACACCAGCATTTTGTATATAGAGGAAATCAGCCCGGCTGTAGAGGAATTTGCTCGGCAAAGTTTCTCGAAGCTTGTGGGGCACGATACCGACGAGGTGGACATAGATCTATGTAGAAAATGTCTAATCTGTAAATAAGTGTAGTAAGTTTGGGGCGATAGCTTATATCTTTCTCTAAGGGCTTCAAAGGGTAGGATCTCTCGGGTCCTGTAATCTACAATGTCCGCCAGCCTGAATACCTGACTGTTGAACCATGGCTTCACGTGGGTACCTTGGAGGCTGTCCGGTAACAGTGGTTGGAAAAGAAACGATGTCATAGGTGAATATCGTGAACTAAGGTTGAATTTATTATGACAAGATTTCCACAGCTTCCACGTCAGAGCCATAGGACCCAACAGTGGCACATCAACCCGGTTATGAGTCGTAGACCACAGGAGCGAGTTGGGGTGGGTCGGGGCCAGCCACAGCTTCTCCAGTTCCGTCCATCTGGCATACGCAAATAGCGACGACCAAGCTGGGATACGTCGTAGCTGCGCTGCCCAATAATACTTTTGTATGTCAGGCACAGAGAGACCACCCTGAGTCTTGGGTGCTAATAGGACCGATTTTGGAATACGGTGTCTGCCTCGGGCCCATATAAATCGCATGAAGGCAGCTTGCATGACTTTTAAGTCTTTGCTGGGTATCGGGACTGGTAGCGTCTCAAATAGATACATCAGTTTTGGGAGAGCCATCATTTTAATTGCTGCTATTCTGCCTAAGAGCGAGATTGGTAGGGTGTGCCATCTACTTAGTAACCGGTGTACTTCCAGGAATTTATCTGGGTAGTTGCTTGGAAACAGCGCGGTGTATGTTGGTGTCAAGTTGATCCCCAAATACCTCAGAGATCTTTGCTTCCAATTGTAGCCGAAGTTCGATCTGTACAGGTCCAACTGAGTAGCCTGGATATTTAAAGGCAGTGCCTCTGTTTTAGCTGGATTGACTTTATAGCCCGATAGAAGCCCGAAGTAGTTTAGGAGAGATTGTAGATTGGGGATAGTAGTGTGCAAATTGGTTAGGGTCAGAAGTATGTCGTCTGCATAGAGTGATACTTTAAAGTCCCTGTCTCGGACTCGGATGCCCGTGATGTCCGGGTTATTGCGTATGGCCGCCGCTAACGGTTCTATGCACAAGACAAAGATCATTGGGGATAGGGGGCACCCTTGCCTGGTGCCATTTTTTAGTTTAATCAGGGGGGATTCAGCATGAGGGAGACGAATAGTTGCCGAAGGGTGGGAGAATAATGAACTAAGGGCTTGCAGGAAGGGGCCCCGAAAGCCAAACTTTTTCAAGGCTTCAGACATGAATTTCCAATTTAGGCGATCAAACGCCTTTTCCGCGTCTAAGCTAAGTAAAAGGGCTATCTCCTGTCTCCTGTGCGCTATTTCAATCAGGTCTATCGCCCGTCTAGTGTTATCTGCTCCCTGCCTGCCAGCAACAAACCTACTTGGTCTTTGTTAATTAATCCCGGCAGACAGTAAGATAAACGGTTGGCCAATATTTTGGCGAATATTTTCACATCAGCATTTAGCAGGGCGATAGGCCGATAATTTGCGCAATCGTGGTGGTCCTTATTGGGTTTGGGAATAAGGGTTATGTAGGAGTGGAGCATGGATGGGGGGGGGAAGTGCTCACCCTTCAAGAATGAGTTGAACAGTTCCACCATGTGGTCTTCCAATTGGGGATGAGAAGGTCTGAAAGTATAAATACGTGAACCCATCTGGCCCTGGGGATGTCTTGGAGGGTAGGTCTTTGAGTGTTTCCCTGATCTCTTCAATTGTGATCGGAGCATTAAGAGTATTCAGGTCTGCCTCGGCTAGGGAGGGAAGGTTACAGGAAGACAGAAATTCCTGTAAGTCATCTTGGTTGTTCGCTAACAAGTTAGTCAGTGAGTCCGGGAGGTTGTAGAGTTTAGCGTAGTATGAATGGAAGATCTGGGAAACCTCTTGGGGGTCGTAAATTATCGTCCCTTGGCTATTTCTCAGGGAATACGGTTTCCTTGCTAAGGTCTCCTCTCGGAGCATCCTAGCTAGCATAGTGTGGGCCTTATTGGCTCGGAAATAGTAACGCTGTCTACTGTAGACTAATAATTTTTCAGTTCTAGATACTTCCAGACTCCTCATTTTGGATCGAATTTCTACAACCTCTCGGAGTATGTGTCTGGTCGGTGTGATTACTAGGGAGGCTTCAAGGGATCTGAGACGCGTCTGGAGCATTGACATCTGCAGAGCTGCATTCCTCTTAACCCGGGATCCTAAGGCAATACAGTGACCACGGATCACCGCCTTGTGTGCTTCCCAGAGCGTGGCTAGTGAGGTGACCGAGCCAGCGTTTACTTGAAAGTAATCTTTGATAGCCTGCCGTACCTCTTCCCTATGTTGGGGGTGTTTCAGGAGGGATTCATTAAGGCGCCAGTGGCATTTCTTCGTTTGGGTGTCCCCTAGGTTTAGAGAAAGCATCTGCATATATATCTTGAGAGCTCTATGTTGGATGCTGGTCATCTATATGTTTGTCATACTTCCCATTATTATTCTACAGCGCTGTTTTGTTATATTTGAAAACTCAATAAACCTTTTAATGAGAGGAAAAATGTTCAAGGCGAAATTAGGATTTGAAATAAGATTTCTTCCTAAAAGGACTTTTGCTAATAGTGTCTTCTGCAGTACATGGACCCCAAAAACAGCAAAAATGACCAATTTGACACTCAATAAAATATTCAAGAAGAAACTAGGATTTGAAATAAGATTTCTTTCTAGATAAACATTTGCTAACAGTGTCTTCTGCAGTAGCTGGACCCCGAAAACAGCAAAATTGACCTATTTGACACTCAAAATTTCCAAGACGAAATCAGGATTTGAAATAAGATTTCTTTCTAGATGGACAATTGCTAAAAATGTCTTCTACAGTAGCTGGACCCCGAAAACAGCCAAAATGACCTATTTGACATTCAATAAAATTTTCAAGACGAAATTAGGATTTGAAATAAGATTTCTTCCTAGAAAGACATTTACTAATGGTGTCTTCTGCAGTAGCTGGACCCCGAAAACAGCCAAAATGACTTATTGACACTCAATAAAATTTTCAAGAAGAAATTAGGATTTGAAATAAGATTTCTGCCTAGAAGGACGTTTGCTAACGTTGTCTTCTGCAGTAGCTGGACCCCGAAAACAGCAAAAATTACCTATTTACACTCAATAGAATTTCCACAGACATAAAAATAAATATAAGAACTAGTAATGGGTGGGGGCCCCATTTGATTTGTTTGTATGGGGCCCAGAAATGCTTAATAGATGACTTATGGCACACAGACTGATGACTGATGAATGACTGATGTTAATAAATGACTGATGGAATATGTATTTCACATGGTGAAGAAGACGTGCTACAGTTTAATAGTCGGTGACATTGAAAAAAATAAATAAATAAATAAATACCTACAAAAAATGGGCACACATTACTGCTACCAAAAAGTAAATACCAAAACCAACAATCCTTAAAGTAAAAAAATATATATTTTTATTGTATAACTGAATAATAAAAACGTAGTATCAAAATTACATAAATACAAAAAATACAACACCACCCAACTAACAAAGGCTAACCCCACCCACAGCAAAGGAAATCCAGCCTACATAGTATCCAGACCAAGAGAGTAATAATACAATGACAATGCATAAGATTACATACTTAGCCAATCGGAAGACCTGAGTGTGGAGGGATGCCCAGCCCCGACGCGCGTTTCGCCTAAACGCTTCATCAAGGTTGGGGATCTGGACTCTGCACCATCCTTGCAGGGTGGAAGAGTGAGTGAGACCCATCATCAGCAGAGGCACTGTCATCCACGCAACTCACTCGGTGAGCAGTCAGTCAGATGTAATGCCCTTGACCGTGTTTACTAGTCCATGTGTCTGTAGTGAGATGGACTTTGGTGGACACAGATGCATCCAACACGCTGGAGATCTTTTCTGCAATGTGGCAGGCCAGGACAGAGACAGCTTTTCTGACAAAGTAATGTCTGCTTGGCATCTGATATTGGGGGCATGCCAGGCCATGACGTGGGGGAAACCCATCTGTGTCCACCAGGTGGAAAGGCAACATTTCCAAGACCAACAGCACAGCAATGCCAACATTCAGGCTTTTGACTTGGGTGAAAGCGTTTCTTATGCTCCTACACCTGGTACACAGAAGGCTGGCTCGTGGATTGGCATGCAGGTCACACTGGGGAAAGGTGATCCTTTGAAATGCCTTCTGATCCCAACCGCATTGTGTCATCAAAGAGCTCTTCGGAATATGGATTATCTAGAGTGGTCTGTACATTGGGTGACATTTGGCCCGTGTTTTCTTCAGGTTGAACTGAAGATGATGATGATGATGATGACATTTGTGCCCGTTACTAAGAGGAAGAGGAGGTAAAACTGCTGGATGAAGGGTGTGTTAACAACTGAAGAACAGTACTGAGATTCACAGTGAACCAACCAAGTGATGACAGGTCTGACGGTCCTGCGACTGACCATTTGCCCGCTTGTGTGTTGCCCAGAGCACTGGAAGGAGTGCCTTATCTCATACCTCTAGCTCCACGTTCTACACCCCTCCTTGCTCGCTTACCACCTCTAGTGATCTCCGTGTTCAAAAAGCGAAATATTAAAAAGGTCAAGATTTGGAAAGAGTCTTTTATGCAACAACTCTAACCCAAATACTGGGGTTAACCCCAGTATATCAAAATGATTTCTTTTTAAGAGTTTCTAAGGGGTTCTTGTGATAGCTGCCCCCCAAAAAACTGAAACATTAACTTTTGGGAAGGAATAAAAATTTTCGAAAAAAAAGTATTCAAAGAGTTTTATTTTAGTATAAAAATTAAAAAACTTTATTAACTTTTAAAAATCAAAACCAAAAAAAAAAACCCCCTTATTTTTTATCCTAAATCAAATAAAAAAAAATGATAGGCAAGTTTTACTTAACTTCAGATGGATACAATTTGCGTTGATGTAGTACGTATCCCCCCTTTTGTCCCCCGGCCAGTTTAAAACAAGTCATCCCCCTACAAAACCCTTTGAGCCCTGATTCCTTAATGGAGTGTCGCCCCAAAAGGGGGCCCCAAATTTACCGTTAAGCCCTGGGAAAAATCTTCTGCCTGTAAAAAGGGGCCAATGGGTATACCAAAGGGGGGAAAAATTTACATAATTCCCAAACTCCCGACGCTTTCCCTATTCAGGTTCATCGGGGGAGCAGTTCACTGATAGCGCACGATGAGGACGCCCCCTTTCCATCTTTAGGGCTCCTTAAGCCCTCCTTAAAACCAAAACAGCCGTAACAACCTATTACTGTGTTAATACTTAACCTCAGTGAAAAATAAGATGTATTTTCATGATTAAATGTGGAAAAAGCATTTTTACCTAAATTATCTTACCCCCATTAATTCAGCCGAGCATCCGTGTCGACCGCCCCCCCGCGCGCGGCTCCAAACCCGGCGCCCGGAAATGACCACCCGACTGCGCGATATTCCGACGCGGGCCAAGGTGGTTACAGAACACGGCGTCCGAAATGATCCCCGGGCCCCTGCGCGCTATCCAAACCCCGCGCCCCCACCCACGGCAACTGCGCATGCTGGCCACTTCTCCAGATATTCACTCACCAATCGAGTACACATACAACTAAGCATATGAATGACAAAGGGGCATGATCTTAAAAAATTGGGTTTAAAAATACGGACTTGTGAAAAAACTGTAAGTTATGGTATAAAATGGATCTCCTGTTTCCCATTGCGGATCAACTTTAAATTTATTTGTCAAGTACAGTTGATTTAACCGATACCCAAAATACTGTCCATTATCCAAGACAGTTTTACATCTATGATTTAAACTGTACAACATATTGTCATGTATGACTAAATATACAATGAAAAAATTCTTAAACAAAAGGTACCGCAAGTCGATTAATAAAAAAAGGGGTTTCAAACCCTACATTTTTTGTAACTTGATATCCAAAAGGGGTATATGCCTTGTTCAGGATGATATCTCCTATTGAAAAAACAGGCAAGAAACATTCTCAGCTATCCAAGATCCGTATAGGGAAATGTTTACTCAAGAAAGCATCCAAACTGTAAAGGGATCATGAGGCCACCGGGTTCACTGATCCTAAACGGTAGTCCATGACCCTCTTTCCTCAAAATCATAATATCCGGGTTTTCCCTTCTGGGTGGGGGATGCAAAAACCTCTATAACAAAAAATCTAAGCATCCGGTCCCCCCCGTTTTCCCACACGGGCGGCAATGCAGTGCCCCTCCTAACCCGAAGTCACCCAGATGTTCTTACTTTCCGCAATTGGCGAGTAGTTTCCCTACAAAAAAAATTTTCACAGTTAAGAAAAGGGAAAAATCAATCCTTCGATTTACAATTGAAAAAAACTTTTAGGAAGTATTCCCTTCCCATTCGATTTTTAAAAAGACTTTGTTTGCTTATAAGGGACAGGCCACACATTTATTCCAATTTGAACATCCCCTTAGGTCTTTTAACCATCACTGGATTGTTGCTATTGAATACTTTTGCGTATGGGGGGGTTTTTCCCAATATAGAGAAGAGGCATTTTTGTGATAAAAACTGTTGAATTTTATTTTTCGCCAAAAATTACTTTCTTTTGTTTCCCAAAATCTTCCCCCAGCTAGGGGGGACGTCAATGGGGAGCCCCTGTGCCCCACATATGCAAATCTCTCTGGGTGGGGGAGGAAAGGAGGTCTTCTGTGAAGAGAATGAAAAATGGACCTCAAAAATCCTGTTCTGGGGCCTTTTTATAGATGACTTTTTTACCTGGGAACGGCCAGAGGACCCCTTTGTCTTTTGTTTTTTTTAAACAATAAAGTCTGGCTTAAGGTTTACCTTTGAAACGGCCCCATAAAATTACTTTTTTGAGTAGAGTTTCGGGAACATTAAATGGTACCTTAGTCCCACCATTTTAAAAAGCAACCCCCACTAACATTTTGTTACATGGAGAGTCATCACCCGTTCCCCTAAAAGGGGTATACCCGGGGACAATTTCTGGGTTAGGCGTAATTTTCCAATGGGGTAATTTTATAAAAAATTTATGAATGGATGGTAGGCTTTCAGCCCGTGGTTTCCATTAGAGGTTGGGGCAAGCTTTGAACGCAAGAAGACAAAAGCGGGGGGATTTGTTGATACAAAAAAAAAACAGGGGGAAAAGAGTATGGGTCAACGATTGTTGGCATGTTTGTAATAAAGCTGGAGAAGGAGAGCTATCTGAGTAGGTATTGGAACTCTTAAAGTGATGATCTTGATTACCCACCAAGCGCCCCCTTTTTTAAAATATCGGCGTGGAAAATCCTGAGAGATAGGTGGTTAAGAGCCATTATAAACGGCCCCAGAAGAGAGGGGTCTGGTTGGAGGAAGACCAAGGGGATGTTAAATGTGGAGATAAATGTGTGGCCCGTCCCTTTTAGAGAAACAAAATCATTTAAAAGTTAAAGGGAAAGGGAAAAATTCCCAAAAAGGTTTTTTCAATTGTAAATTGAGGATTTATTTACCTTGTGTCTGTAACTGTAACTTTATTATGTTTGTAAGATTACTGCCTTGCGTCGAAGAGAGGGAAAATTTGGGTGAGTTGGATAGGGGAACTGCTATTGCCCGCCATGTGTGGGAAAAACATGGGGGTGATCCGGATGTCTTGATTTCTTGTTATAGAGGGTTTTGCACCCCAACCAGAAAGGGTAACCTGGGTTTATGATTTTAGGAAAAGGGCTCAGTGGTCTACCTTTTGGATCAGTGAACCCTGGTGGCCTCAATGAGTCTTTACAGTTTGGATGTTTCTTTGAGTAAACATTGCCCTTACTGGATCTTGGTATTGTGAGAAAGTTTTTTGCCTGTTTGCATATTGGATTTTTCATGTGAAAAGGCATTTCTCCCGTTTGATATCGGTTATCAAAATTAGGAGTTTGTTCCCCTTTGTTTATTTAAACGCTTGGGTACCCTTTTTTCTTTAAAATTTTTTGGGATTTGAGCATAATGGCAATTTTGTAGATTATCATGTTTTTAAAAACTTTTTGGATTGGAAATATTGTGGTTTTTGTGTTTCCCTGTAATTGCAACAAAATTTGGGTTCGAATGGAACAGGGGGGAAATTTTTATCCAACTTTTAGTTTTTATCAAGCTCGTTTTTAGAACCCTTTAGTTAGTCATGTCCTTGCTTTTATATGACTTTGTTGATGTGCAGGAGGTAAATAGTCTATTTTGCCAGGATCCATTGCCTGGTGGTTCCTTTGGTTAGTTGGGGGGGGGTTTTATTTGGGCCGGTTTTTTTAACAGCTTTTCCCGGGGCCCGAAAATTTAAGGCGGTGGGGAGCGGCGGGCCCCGCGGGGGGGCCGACTGGGTTTCCTTTTAAAGGGGGGAAAATTAGGTATAAGCTTTTAGGACATTTTGAAAAAAATCTTTTTTTTCCAGGGGTTTTTATTAATAATTTGTAGGGTTATCTTTTTTTATTGTAGGGGGTCAAATCCCAAATGGAGGGGGCTCCCCTTTTTGGGGGTTTTTATTTGGGGATTTTTATAAACTTAGGGGAGGTGGGGGTTAATTTTTTAATTTTTTCCCCTCTTTGGGTTTTTCCCTTGGGCCCTTTTTAACAAAAACAGCCTTTTAACGGTTTTTTGGGGCCCTCCTTTTTTTTTGGGGGGACATCCATTTGGTTTATCTTTGGCCCAATGGGGGTTTTGCAGGGTTGTATTTTAAAAACGGGCCCAACAAGGTGGGGGGGGTGAAAAATACCGGATTTATCCACCTACAGTTAAATTACTTTGCCCACCCCCCCCCCCCCCCCCCTTTCTTTTAGTTAGTATTTGAATTAAAGGGATTTTTTGTGGAAAATTTTGTTTAATAAAAAATTTTCAAAGGGGTTTTTTGGGTTTTTTTTGTGGATAGGTCTTTTTACCCAAAATTTTTATTGGTTTGGTAGTTGATTTCTTTTAAAGGGGGAAAATTTCCAAATTCTTTAAACCCTTCCCCCAAAAATAAAATTTTAAATTTTGGGCCCAATTCTTTTGCGCAAAACGTATATAAGGGGATTTTTTTTTGAGAGAAAATGGGGTCTTGTGCGGCGCCCCCAAACGGAGCAAGCTTTTGGGCAAGGAAACATTTCAGCGAAACCCAAATTTAACAAAGCAATTTCTTTTTAAGCAATTTTTTACGTCTTTAAACCCCCCGTCCCCCAAAACGGACAATGAACATTTGGGGATGGTTCAAATTTGCAGCAAGAACCCGTTTTACAAAGTGATTTCTTTTTGAAGATTTTAACATGCTTGGGTTACGGGTAAAAACGGAAAAATGCCCTTTTTGGGGGCCCCAAATAAAGATGGGAAAGAGCGTACAAAAAAATTTTTCCTAACTTTGCTGTCTTGTTCCAAACTTTGTGAAACCCCAAACCCTAACCGTTAATAGAAGCTTTTTCGGTAAAAATTGTGAGAAATGTTGCTGAGCTTTAGGGCAGAAAGAGAGGGAGTACTTCCACAGAGGGGGAACTGCAATGGATTTTTTCCCCCCGGGAAAACCCCTTGTTGTAAACCGGGTCATGGTTTTAGCAGCCAGGGGATTTCTACCCCCTAGGGGAACGTTTTTGACCCCCCTGTGTGCTCTGCACTGATTGGATGGCTGCCAACAGTGCAGGAAGCAGCTTAAAGTGAAAATGGCGCAGCGCGTCGAACGCAAGTCTCGATCTCGATCTTTACTCGGAGCAAACTTTAAAAGATCGGATCAGCTTGCAGTCGAGAAAACCATAAAGATCGACTCGATCTTAACTTTTCTCGAACGGTTTGATCAACACTATTCATAATGTCTCTGGGCACTATGCAGAAAAACATGAGGCAGATGACAGTAAATTACAAGTAACACCTATGGACTATAAACCTCCACACGTACCTAATAGATTGGAGACCCTGAGAAAAAGGGAGATGCTCTGGATTTTTAAATCCAGAGCGTCTCTCCCTGGGGTCTAAATGAAGCCATAGAACTGATATAGAATAAATATAAAATAAAGCCTCAATTCTATCTAACTCTTAATGTGAATTCCATCATTTATGTTCTCTAGTAATAATACTTACATAGGATGCAAGATAATGCGTTCGGGTGGTTGTGTGACAGTGCATCACTGGTCCTGTGGTTATGGAGGATTTGTGGTTGTCGCTTCTTGTGTGACCATAGTGGGTGCATAGTCATCTTTTAAGGCCGCTTCTTTTGCTGCTTTGTCAGTCCTGTATTTTCGTTTTGCCTCTTTAGTGTTGAGTTTCCCATGTGCCTTCACTTGGAAGATAGCAACCTTCTCTGGCAGTAGGAGCACATCCAAGAGTTCTCTGACGGCTTTCTCATGCTTGACTGGAGTGCCCACTGCTGTCAGGAACCCTCGCGACTTCCAGATGGGGCCAAAATTATGTGCTACCCCGAATGCATATCTAGAATCTATGTAGATGTTGGCTGTCTTATCCTTGACCAATCTGCAGGCTGTAGTCAAGGCTCCCAGTTCTGCCTCATGTGCTGACTTGTGGGAGGGCAAACTTTTTGCCACCAGTACAGCATCCACTGTTGTAACTGCATATCCTGTTTGATAGTGGCCTTATTCGTCTGCAAATCTGGATCCATCCACATAGATGACATATTCTGGGATTGTGAGTGGTTCTTCTGGGACAGATGGTCGATGGGATGTCTCCATTTGCATCACTCCAAAGCAGTCATGGGTGTTGGTGTCCTTGTCTTCTGTCTCTCTCCCCTCCTCCATTCCGTTGTCTTCTCTTGAAAGTGGAAGGAGGGTAGCTGGATTTACAATGCAGCATCTCATAAGTGTGACATTGTCTGGTATGAATAGAGAGAAAATTGGAGCCTCAAATGGCTGTTTTAGAATTGCAGAGATGTCATGAGGTGCCAGCAGGATGACGGAGTGTCCAAGTACGATATCCGCCGTTTTGTCCAACTGCACTTGGGCTGCAAATACAGGATGGTCCTCCCCTTGCAACTTGGTCCAGCCTCACAGAGTAGTATCCAAGTGGTCTGTTTTGGCCTGCATGGGCCTGCGCTAGAACTCCTAGTGCCTGTCATTCCCTTTTCAATTCAAAGAGCATCTGGTACTCCAGGATGCCTGGTGAGAGGTCCAAGGCACTGGCTGCTTTCAGCTTCTGAAAGGACTCCAAAGCATCTTCATCAAGGTGGAAGGGGGTAGTCTTCACTGCATGAGAGAGAATGCCCCTGGAATCCAGAACCTGCAATAGGGGATCAGGCCAAGGAAAGTCTGCAATTGTTAAGCACCAGTGGGGATTTTGATATCTTGCACTGCCTTAATTCTTTCAGGTTTCCGGTGTTGAGCTTGGTAAGACAGGCAATGGCCAAGGGAAACTATTTTGTCCTTGCACCACTGCACCTTCTTCTGAGAAGCCTTGTATCCTTGCTCGGCCAGGAAGAGGAGTAGAGATTCCGAGGAAGAGGCAGCCAAGTGTTCATCAGAATCCTTCCGCAAAGGCTGAGGTTAGCATACGTGCATGTGACTTTTGGAAGGAGGAGAATTGTAGATCAGAGAACATCTGAGACATCCCTTTCTCCACTGCTTCCCCCTTATCTTGGCTGATGTCCGTCCGCATCTGAGAATCTGTCCTTGGCTCATTCCTTCAGCTGTACAATGGACCTGCTGGTGTGCCTCCCGCAGCGGCAAGCAGACGATTTCCCCTGACCTGTCATAGGAGCTCATCTGCTCGTTCTTCCTCCTGCTTTGTCAGCCTCATGCTGTTGGAGCCTCTTTCCATGGTGCTGTGCAGGTCATCCTCTCCCCCCATTTCCATGAGGTTCTCCACTTTAGGGCTTGTTGTGTCCGGTCACCATATATCCCCAGTATCTGCATTCATGACTGGATATAGAGAAGTAGTGCGAGGCGCCGCCATCTTGGTCCTGGATGTAGAAGTGTTGACCTCGGAAGGGGCGGGCAATAATCCTGAAGGAAGAAGAAGCGACACCAGAGGTTCCTGTGGGTTGGACAAGACAGGAGCAGTAGGTGTGGCTGGGGTGGGGGAAGTGACATGGAAGGGGCAGCAATGGCACCAAAGGTTCTGGTAGGCTCGCATGCTGGGTGCAGTGGGCAGAGCTGGAGTAGTAGGCAGTGCTGGAATGGGCAGGGTGGCTTGTGTCCCTCCTACACATACACAACTCCTTCCTTTGTTGTCTCTTCTTCCTGTATTAAACCTTTCCTCCACTGTTCTGCCTGTACTCTTCCTTCTGTATCCATATTAACTGCTTTCATAAAAGCCTTCATCCTCTTCATCGCTAACTTGCCTTCTTCATCTGCGACTAACTGGCATGCCTTGTGCCCTGTATGTGTGTTCCCAAAAGTAAGGTGGTATGGACTGTCATGGGCAGATGTAGTCTCTATCCTCAGTGAACCACGCTCTGTCCCACTGATCCCAGTGTCCCTTATCAAAAGATTTGTGTGTATTTAACTGGAAAGTATTTTCTGTTACCTCTTTTCTAAACGGAACAAAGGGCTTGTGGACCTCAGTAAAATACAATAGCTCCCCATATCTCCCTTGCCTTTTTAACAACACTATTTTACATTTGCATTGAGGTTCATCAATAACCTGCATTTACTTCCTCTTTTCCTAATACCTCAACACTGACGATATAATCTACTAATGGATTCGCACCTGGCCCTTTCTTTAGACAGACATCACAAACACCCCAGAGGAATACTCCCAGAGTATGACTGCCAGCTCAGTTTAGGGCTCTCCCAACCGGAGAGACTTTGTTTGGGCCTCCCACCAGTGCGTGTGCACTTGTCTGGCACCCTCTGCTGTGCCATGGCTCTTCTCACCACACAGGCAGATGTGACACCTTCCCGAGTCACCTGTCTGGCACTTAGTCACCTATAACCTCTGCCGTTTCTGGGCTGACTTCCTGCACTGCCCGAGACCAAATTGATCCACAGAGTATCCTCCAGACATACAACAGACAAAACCCCACTAGGAGACAATTTTTGACAGGCTATTGGTTCTGACCACGGGCGACATGGTTACCTGTCAGCGTAATCCGGCAACCAACCGATGGACAAGAGACAACACCCACCACAAAGATGAGCCGTTCCGAGTAAGATAGTAAAGACTGATATCGTCTGTCCTGGCATCTGGTGGTTGGAATTGGGTCAGCCCGATTCGATTCAGCTCACTGGATCAAAAAGCCCATGGCCCCACTGTTGTGCACCAGCTGTAATGGGTGAAACCACAAGGGGGCTCTACATCCTAGTGAGGTCTCCAAATTATCCTAGGATATAAATGTGCAGCAAGGAGAAAGAGATCACACGACACTCTCAAGTTGGTCTGAATATACTTTCTGTTTTATTACCAGAAACAGCAGGTCTTATACTCCTTTGTGTTAGTGAGATAAGAAAGTATCACATGAGCATAGTTGTTAGTCTGTGATTGGTTACATCCTTATTTGGGACATACTCCCTTTAGCTCAGGAATGTCAGAATCTTGGGTGTAGTCCTAGAAGGAGGCTCCATTTTGGATTATTCAGCAGTATTAATTCTGCAGCACACTTTATGTAATCACACTTCAAGAACGGGGCCGGACCATAGGCGGAGCCGGGATCAGCGGAGGCCCCCCGCATGATCCGGTGAACCTGCCCCGCCCCCTCATGATGACCCTGCCCCCTCGTGATGGCCCCGCCCCCTCACAACGTGCGCTCCTTCCAAGGGTGGGGGTATTTAAACCGCGCCCTGCACGGAGCAGGGGATCAGAAGCACCGGCGACAGAAGCAGGAAGGTGCCTGCTGCGCTCTGTCCCCTGAGGAGCAGTCATGGGATCTGTGGAGGAGCTTCTGGATGAACTGAGGAGGGCTGCGGGCGATCATTGGCCTGCATGGCTGGCCCCTCAGGTGCGGGGGGTCCTTGGAGAAGGGAGCGGGCAGGGGTCTGTAGTGGCTGCTTCCCCTCCCCCCTCATCCCCCGGCCCTGCGGCGCAGGGCACGTCCGTCCTGTTGCCTTAGCCCTGACATGACACCTCGAACCCGGGTACGCCGCAGGAGCCCCTCCAAGGAACCCCCGGGCCGGGCGCCGTGGCCAGCGGCTAGATCACGTGCCGCACGGTCTGGGAGGAATCCGCACAGGCGAACGGGTCCTGCAGCGCACAACAGGGCCCCTGACAGTGTTGATGGGCGCTCTGCTGGGGTGCTTTCCCTGGTGACGGCGGTCCCATCTGGCGATGTTCCGGTCGGGGGAGCTGCCAGCTGTCGCGGTCGGAGAGCCACGTGATCGCCGGGAGGTTCGGAGGCCAGTGACGGGTCCTTGACCAGACGGCATTCCGCTGGTCTTGTCATCTCTACTCCAGCGGACATTACCCCTGGGGGCGTCCCCCCGCAGGGTTCGTCGTCGCGGAGAGGATCGGTGGCTTCAGGCAGGAGCGGTGGCCCCTCCCTCGATAATGTCTCCCGGGTGTCCGGTGGAGGCGGTCAGGGAGCGGAGGTTCTTCAGGGATCCGTGGATGTGACTGGCAGGGTCACAGCACCTGTGCAGTCGGGTGAGTTCGGTTCTATGTTGTGTCCGTCTTTTTTGCCTACACCGAAGGTGTCGAGGGTCGCTGCAGGTCAGGGAGGGCCCGATCCCATGGGGGCGGGAGTTGGGGTAGCGGGTTGGCAGGCGCTGGTAGGGGGTATGCGGGATTGGTTGGCCCGTTTCCCACTTCCCGGGTCGGCCGGGGGGCCGGTGGTTTCGGCGGCGGCCTGGGTGCCTTCGATGGCGAATGGTTTGGGGGACGGAGCTGGGATGGCCGGGGGCATGCCGGGGGCGGTATCGGCGCAGGGGCATAGCACGGGTGTGATGGTATCGGTCTAAACAGAGAAGGATCGGGGGGATTCCGTGCGGTTGGACGATAGAGCAAAAGGGTCCGTTGGGGGCGCATTTGAAGAAGGAGATCAGGGACAAGATTTGGCAGGATGAATATCTGGAGATATTTTCATTGCTGCCACTGGAAAAATTTAATTTGGACAAGGGTAAGAGGGACGAGAGCAAGAAGGAGGAGGAGGAAAAGCGTCGGTGGCGATTGATTCCCCAAACGTTTGCAAATTGGTTGCAGGCATTTTCTATTTTGGCGAGCGTCATCGGTGATAAAGCACCGGAGAACTGCTCGGGCCTTTTCTGCTAATTAGATTCCATTGGGGAGGCCCATAGGGTCTATGGCGGGTAGGCGTGGTTGAGGTACAACGAACAATTTCGTCAAAGGAAGGCAATCCGCCCGTCGATATGGTGGGACCAGAAGGACATTGGCCTCTGGCTGAAGGTGATGGCCCCGACTCGGTACGGGCAGTCCTGTCATGGGGGGGGGGCCAGCGGGGCCGGCCAGCGTGATGGGAGCAGTTCGTTCGGGGCAGGAGGGGGGAACAAGGCAGGGATTTGCTGGCTGTTCAATGAGGGACAGTGTCGGTTCGGGAGCAATTGTAAATTTAAACACAGTTGCTCGGTGTGCAGTGCCGGCTCTCATTGAGCCTCCACATGCCTGCGAAAAGGAAAGGGGAAGGGCCCTAACAGTACGCAGGGGGGTGATGCCGGTGAAGGTGGTCGCGATGGAGGAGTAGCTAAACAGATTTCCTGATCAGGGAGAGGCAGTTTTTGGGGAAGGTTTACGTGTGGTTTTCGGATCCCTGCTCCAGGGCCTGATGGTCCTGTCCCCACCAAAAATTTGCGGTCGGGTTTGGGTCGTCCGGCAGGGGTAACTGAGAAGTTAGAACGGGAGGTGGTGCTAGGTAGGATGGCGGGGCCGTTCTCGGCTCTTCCATTGCCAGACTTAATTGTTTCACCCCTGGGGGTGGTGCCGAAGAAGAAGCTGAACAAATTTCGGCTGATTCATCACCTGTCCTTCCCTAGGGGTCATTCGGTCAATGATGGGATTGACCCAGATCTTTGTTCGGTGGAATACACCTCTTTTGATGAAGCAGTTCGGGGGGTTCGGAGTTACGGGAGGGGGCATTGATGGCAAAAAGTGACAGTGAGTCGGCGTTTCGTCTGCTACTGGTACACTCGGACAGTGTTCGGTTGCTGGGTTGTTTTTGGGACGGGGAGGGGGGGGTACGTGGATCGATTTGCCGATCGGCTATTCGATCTCGTGTTCGTATTTCGAGAAGTTTAGTTCGTTTTTGGAGTGGGTGGTGCGGGATGTTTCCGGCGTTTTGTCAGTGATCCATTATTTGGATGACTTCTTGTTTGTTGGGCCCGCAGAGTCGCGGATTTGTTCGGGGGCATTGGGTGCCTGCAGTGGGTTGCTGCTTTTGGGGGGGCCTTTGGCCCAGAAAGAGGTTGGGCCCCCCTACGTCCCCAGTTTTTTGGGGGGTTTGTATCGATTTCCCTTGTATGGGTGTCGTTTTCCGGAAGATAATTGGCGGGCCTGAGGGCCGGGTGCTAGGGCTTGCTCCTTAAAA
>JAODAL010056506.1:0-23247 GCA_025379985.1 Phyllomedusa bahiana | reverse complement strand
TACGCCCCGGTCCTGATTGGTTATCTCTGCACATGTCATGCAGGCTATGCCTTCTTTCCTCCCAGAGTGCTTTGCCCCATGTAGCGCCTGTGCTCGCAGCCATTTTATCATCAAAAGCACCACTTCGTTCACCCGAAATACCCCAAAGTTCGACTTCGTTCCGAACCGAAGTTTTCCTGAAATTCTAAACGAATTCCACTTCGTTAGAATCGATTCCGCCCATCTCTAGTTGTCAATCCTATTAGAGGGGGGGAAATACAGACGCCCCCTAAGGGACCGTGAGGCGTTCTGGATCACCACCATTAATACAGTCGCTCCTGTAGGTATAATATAAAACGAGAATCGCAAATGTTTTTATTAGATCAATAATCAGTATTTGCTTCATCATGTCAGTAGCAGTGTATATGGGTTCCCACCTATTCCATCTCATGTAGGTCCTATATATATGTACATATCTCTTCTTGTTGTAAGTTATTTCCATTTTGTTTTTATTAACTTCATGGGGGTGAACTTTTACCTGTTTTCTGCATTCATATTAGCCAATATATTATCTGCATTAACACATTGTACCTGCATCCCCGGCTTTTTTCTTTGTGCATTGCGCGATGTTTTCCCTTGCCCTCACTTTGCATTATCTTTGTTAGTGCTCATGCCCGCAGTATGTCATTTCCGGTACCGGAACTCTGCCGGCATGGCGGGCATTGGAAACAACGCGCAACAAGTAAGCTTGTCTAAATCTATTCTATTGGTTAACGATTTGCATAACCGTTGTATATAAACATGACATTCTAGTCCTCCATTGTCGCTATGAGTAAGGGCACTGTCTACCACGCCGAAACGCGTTAGCGTAAGTTTTTTTACTCTTTGTCTTTTGGCTTCACTTGCTGCCATGCTGTTTTTTCTTTTTTTTGTGTGCTGCATTGCATTTTATGCTATTTCTACCAATAAAGGTTTTTGATTTTATCCATTTACCATGAATGGGGCTGGAAACCTCTTTTGATTTGGGGCTCTGTCCACTTGCATGGCCTCTTCCATGGTTGGCTGGGAAGAAGGCAGTGGAGGCTGAAGAAACACCGGCGTAAGACAGGTAGAGACGTGTTTGGGGGTTTGGTACAAACGCTCTTGACGGAGCTCCTCACGCTCTCCGAGAAACGATATCAATCCGGTCGCCATATTGGAATCAGCCACTCAATGACAACGGAGAGTCCCGGCTGGAAAGGGCATCCTTAAATCTGGCTTGGGAGGCCCATCTTGAACGTGCACATTAAAGCTGCATCGTTCCATGCCAACTCGGAAGCTAGAGTGCGGAATTGCATGGCGTAGTCTCCTACGGTGGAGTTCCCTTGCTGGAGGTTCAGCCACGCGGTTTCCTCTGAGGATGCACGGGCGAGTTCCTCGAAGACACTTCGGAACTCCTGAAGAAAGTACCCAGGTCAGCCGTGACGGGGTCATCTCGGTCCCAAAGTGGAGTCGCCTAGGCTAGGGCTTTCCCAGAAAGCAGACTAACCACAAAGGCCACCTTAGCTCTTTCTGACGGGAACTGTCCGGCCATGAGTTCCACGTGGAGAGAGCATTGGGTGATGAAGCCCCTGCAGGCCTTAGGATCCCCATCAAATTTCTTCGGCATGGACAACCGGAGCTTGGGGCCGGCAGACATTACTGGAGCTGTTGCCATGGGAGCTGCCACAGCAGCTGACTGCTGCTACTGAGTGGCGAGAAGCTGCTGCATCATAGACGACAGCTGGTTAAGCTGTTGTGCTTGCTGAGTGATCTGCTTTGATTGCTGGGCCACGATGGTGGTGATATCAGAGACGCTCAGAAGAGGCACCTTGGCGGGATCCATGGCCGAATCGAACTGTCAGCTTCGACTTACCCGGAGGCAAACGATGGTAATAGCCACGCCAGGGAGCAGAGTCTAAGTAGGTCTGGTTTTCACCAGAGCCCGCCGCTGCAGCGGATTGCTACCAGGTCGCTACCCCTGACGTGACTTGCTTACGGTGGCTGCCGAGGTGTGGCGCGGTACAAAATCATGGAGCAGGCTCGTAGTCGGGGACAGGCAGAAGGTCAGGGCAGGTGGCAATGGTTCGTGGTCGAGGGACGGAGGCAGTAGGTACGGTACACAGGATAACGCTAGACACAATATGGAATGCTTCCTCTCTAGGCACAGGGCACTATTGATTCAGCAAGGTTGCTAGGAAAGGGCAGGGCTTAATTAGGATCAGCGCCCGATGGGACCAATCATCGGCACGCTGTCCCATTAAATTTGGCCGCAGTGGACACCTGCGCGCGCACCCAAAAGGGGGAAACGAAACGCGGGCGCCGCCCGTGGACCGGCCCAACGGGAGGGCGGGGTGGCAAAGTTTAAGTGTGCAGTATGGAGAGCTGTATTTTTAGATGGTTGAGTAGATTAATTTTTTTTTTTCAAGCAGTTGTATAATATATTCCTATAGTAGGACAAAAAAATAAATTAAGTAAAACATGGTTAAAAAAGTGTTTAAACATAAAAAAATAAAAACTTCTGATTTAACAACAAAAAAACCTTGTTTTGTAAAAGAATGTTTTTAAGTAAATGTAAAAGGTTTTCTCATTTAGTCTGATCCAGTCTATAAAATTATCCTGTGATTTCATCAGCCCAATGAATGTCGCAAAACACCAAAAAATGCCAGAACTGTATTTTTGTGCATCCAGTCTCACAAAAAATAAAATAAAAAGTGATAAAAAAAACTCTCATGTATCCCAAAATATTATAAATGAAAACATTAACTTATCCCACAAATAAAAACCCTCATGCAGTTTCATTAACAGAAATATAAAAAAAAATGCGCCTTAGAATATTGTGACATAAAAACATATTTTTTTAATGGCAATTAGGATTTATGGATATGAGGAGTGGCTTGTAAAAAGAGACGTGGCCTGTTAAGAGGACATGGCTTGTAAAATAAAATTCTGCAGGACGTGAATCTCCCTGAAGACAATTTAAATAGTTGGAAAGTATAGCCAGTGAGCGTGAGAAATGATGGAGTGTCTATATGAGCGGCAAATGACAGCAGCCTGAGAAAATGTGAAAAGAGCCAAGAGACATTAAATGAAAGGAGCTCTAGTGTTTAAATCCTGCAGGCTGTGTATAAGAGTAAAACTACATCAGAACTGCCAGCCTATATCCAATGAAGCCAAGTATTATGATTTTGCTGTGCCTGCCTTAGGAAACACCGTGGTCAACAGTTACTTTCTTTTCCCATACTTAACTCCTTAGGGTCCAGGGGCGTAACTACCGGGGTAGCAGGGGGGTTAGCAGTTGCTACGGGGCCCCTGCGCTTAGGGGCCCGGGCAGCTGCTACTGCGTTCCGAAACCCCGGTAATGCCGCTCCTGGGCCCGCCGGCAGTGAATTAACAGTTCACTGCGGCGGGCGGGGAGCTGCGGGCCCAGCGCATACTCCCTCTGAACGCCCGGGCCCCCGCCCAGCGTTCGGGAGGCACCCGCTGCTCGGTAGTAGCGGGAGGAGCGCCGATCGCTCCGCTCTGTTTACTTCCCCCTGCCGGCCCTCGTGGTCACGTGGGCGGGCGCGCGGGGTTGATGTCACATCACCGCGCCGCCCGCGCTAAAGCGCAGAGGCTGAGGGAGAGCAGAGAGCGGAGCGAGCGGCGCATCAGGGAGCGTGGATCGAGGTGAGTAAGTTGTTTCTTATTTTATCTACCCCATTTTTGGCCCCCCGCCTATGCCCCCCATATAGCCCCTTTCCTGATAGCCCCCCTCCTCATATGCCTGCCTATAGCCCCCCATATGCGTGCCTTTTCCCCCCATATGCCTGCCTATAGCCCCCCAAAGCCCCTACCCCCCTTGCCTGCCTATAGCCCCCCCAATGCCTGCCTATAGCCCCCCCAGCCTGCCTATAGCCCCCCATATGCCTACCTATAGCCCCCCATATGCCTGCCTAGAGCCCCCCATTTTGCCCCACCTATACCCCCCAATATGCCTTGCCCATAGCCCCCATATGCCTGCCCATGCCCCCATATGACTAAACCTTTTACTCCCCCATATGCCTGCCTATAGCCCCCATAGCCTGCCCATAGCCCCCTTTTGCCTGCCTATAGCCCCCATATGCCTGCCTATAGCCCCCCATATCACCTATGCCCCCATATGCCTGCCTATAGCCCCCATATGCCTGCCCATAGCCCCCATATGCCTGCCCATAGCCCCCCCATAAAGCCTGCCTATAGCCCCCATATGCCTGCCTATAGCCCCATATGCCTGCCTTACAGCCCCCTTATGCCGGGCCTGCCTATACAGCCCCCTTTTTTATGCCCCCTTTCCTGCCTATACAGCCCCCTATATGCCTGCCTGCCTGCCAATACAGCCCCCTATATGCCTGCCTGCCTATACACCCCCTATATGCCTGCCTGCCCATACAGCCCCCTATCTTCCTGCTTGCCTGCCTATACAGCCCCCCATCCCGCCTGCCTGCCTATACAGCCCCCTATATGCCTGCCTGCCTATACAGTCCCCCTATATGCCTGCCCGCCTATACAGCCCCCAGATGCCCGCCTGCCTAACAGCCCCCATATGCCTGCCCGTACAGCCCCCCCTATTTCCTGCCCTACACCCCTATATGCCTGACGTTTTACCTCCACAAGCCTGCCTGTTTACCCCCACAAGCCTGCCGGTCCCACTTATATGGGGCCCCCTTTTGTACCTAAACCCTACCTATATGGCCCCTTTTAGCCCCCCTAACCCCTGTCTACCTGTATGGCTCCCTATAGCTACCTAAACCCTGCCTGCCTATAGGGCACTCTATTGGCCCACCTAAAAAATTGCCTATTTGGGGGCCCCATATATCCTATCTAAAGGGCCCGCCCAAATGGACCCCATATGCCAGGGGGCAGGTGCTGGAAAAGTCAGGATTCTAAGATATTTGTGTCTAAATCTGCAGGGACAATGGGGGCGGGAGATGTCATCAAGATGGCGGACTGAACCGGTTTCAGAACAAAAGAGAAAGTCACGACTGGTCAGAGAAACGTCACCTGTGAGTCACAAGATTTTAACTGCCTGTAATCACTTAATGTCTGCACAGGCTGTGTAACACTGCTGTCTACCACTATATGGTCCTGTATGGTGGTTATATACAGTCTGCAGAGCCTGTGTACACTGCTGTCTACCACTATATGGTCACTGTATGGAGGTAATATACCGTCTGCAGGCCTGGTACATTGGTGTCTACCATTATATTTGTCACTGTATGGGGCCCAAAAATACAGTCTGCAGAGCTGTGTACACTGGTGTCTACCACTATATGGTCACTGTATGGTTTGGGTTATATAAAAGGGCTGCAGAGCCTGTGTACACTAGTAAAATCCACTTTTATGGTCACTATATTATTATATAATTATTAGACAGTATTTGGTTCTTTGTGTACTGATCAGTAATAGTGTAAAGGGGTTTTTATTCAGTCACTATGTGGTGGTAATTTGTGGTCGGTTTCTGGTGGTTAATAATCAGGTCCTTTATGTAATAGCGTTATTGGTAATGTTGGTTTTGGTATAGTGGATTTGATTGGTAGCAGTATGATGGTGATATGTATGGTGAGGTATTTGCCCCTTGTATTATCTACATTATCTAACAGCATGTTCCGGGTACATGGTCGTGGTCGGGAGGGGGCCCCATCCAAAAGTTTGCTATGGGGCCCCTGGCTTCTCTATTTACGCCCCTGTGGGGTCCAGCTTTTTTGGGGCCTGAAGGGGTTTTTCTCTTTTAAATTCAAGGGATATGAAGACTAAACAAAACATTGGTTCTGTTTTTGCTTCTCCTTTAGTTAAAATAACCTATTATTTTTACCACCTAGGGCGACACGTAAAATTTTGGGTGCTGAAAGGGCCATTTTAAATCACTTTTAAGACAGGTAGAATGCACCAAAAATTTTTAAACTTTTCTTCGCATTTATCTACAGGCAAAAGTCTAGTGCCAATACACAAGTCTGCTCGGGGCCCCCACCTTAACCCTGGTCCACTTTTTCTATCTGTAAGGGTTTTAAGTTTTCCCTTTTTTCATAAATTTGCTAATCTTCCAAAATTGATTTGACACCACCCCCCAGAATTACAAATCTTTGGTGCATTAAAAAGTTCTTGGTATTACAAAGGCACTTATCCCCCAAATTTTGGGGTTTGCAATTTTCAACTTTCTTTTTTGGCTCAAAGTACACCAGAAAACGGGCGAAAACCCCCCTTCACACATTTGCCCCTATCAGGGGGGGTTGGGGGCCCAAAGGGGATTGATCTGGGGGGTCCACCCTACTTACATAAAATAATACCCACCCCCGGAAATAAATGGCCCTTTTCCCCATAATACATTTTCAAAACAAACTTATTGGTAGTACAATAGCAATTATGACACATCTGTCAGTCAAAAAACCAAACAAAGGGCTAATAAACTCATCCATATCCCCCCCCACCCCCCATACAATATCTCCCTCCATGTTTCCCGGTCACACACCCAACCCTTTTAAAAAAAACACCGCAAGAAAGGAAAGTGTAACCCTTCACAGGTCAGTGTTCCCTCACCTTACAATCAGGGGAAATTAGCTGCACTAAACTAACGCCGATATAAACCACAACACCTCCCTATAGAACCACAAGAGGTCAGACACCGCTTAGGTAAAACCTACAACACCGCCATTTTAGACCCATAGGGTCAGACCCCACTCAGGTATAAGCTACACCACCATATAAGACCCCTAGAGATCAACACCAGCTCAGATTAACCTACAACACCGCCATATAGAGACCAAAAGAGTCAGAAAACAGTCAGGTATAACCTACAACACAGCCCATATAGAGACCACATAAGGTCAACACCAGCTCAGGTATAACCTACAACACGCCATATAGAGACCACATAAAGTCAGACACCAGCTCAGATATAACCTACAACACCGCCATATAGAGCCCACATAGAGGTCAGACACCACTCAGGTATAACCTACAACACCGCCATATAGGGGACCACATAGAGGTCAGACACCAGCTCAGGTATAACCTAAACAACCACCATATAGAGAACACATATAGGTCATACATGAAAAAACTTTGAGACTCTCGGTTTTCCATATTTTTGATCAAAGTGTTTTAAGTTGCCCACGACTTTAACGGGGATCTCAAAATCGGGCATCCTACACTATCCTTACCTCTCAATAGAGCCAATGCAAGGCCTCTCACGGTGTCAACCGACCTCCATTATACAGAGAGAAAAAAATAAGAAAACACACCAGACTTGCAAGCTGCACTTCTTATGAAGCCTGTGAGAGTGGCGGGTGCAGAAACCCAAATGGAGGCACCCCTTCCTTCCCCTATAGGTTAAAATCAACACACCCAAATAAGTATGGTTCTGCACAAGAAACATTTCTGAAAAAACGTATGCAAACCTGGGTGCCACTGGAGGGCTGCGGCTTAGAGGTCAGACACCAGCTCAGGGCACATCACATTACAGTGATACAGCACTGATCCAATATAGAAGTAAAATAACCCTGAAATCAGGGACCACCGGAGGGGTCATATCTGATGATCGTTTCTCTTCTCTCATGAGTTGTTCTTATTCCCTTTTCTTCTGCATCCGTTTTTACACTGTCAAGACTACTTGGCCGGGCACCACTATCCTGCAGAAATTACCACAAATATCTTAGAATCTCAATTTTCCAGCATCTCTTTACCAATTCCCACCTCTGTACAAACTACCCAGGGGTGGGAGAGCGGGTACAAGCCATAACTTAGAGGCACAATCTCCTAAGGAGTTGAAGGGTGGGGAGAGGACTAACCCCCTGGAATTATGCTACAACTAGGGGCTGCTCCCTCACAATTATATTACCAGGTAGTAGTCAAGACTATAGGTAGGGTAGGAAAAATGGCAGGGCACCCGTTTGCTAGATAGGCCCTATTTTGGTAGCAGACCCCACTGGATAAGTTGGTAGGCCCAAGTAAGGTAAATAATTAGACCACGGGTGGGTAGGTAAATAGACCCCAAGAAGATAAGTAGGTCCCAGTTAGGTAGGCTGTAGGTAGGTGTTGGTGAGTCTCAGTTACCTAGGCTGGAGGTAGCCAGGGCCCCTTTTAGATAGTATGCAGGTAGCCAGGGCCCCCTTTAGTTCTTAGGTAGCCAGGGCCCCCCATTTCCATTAGGTAGCCATGACCCCCGTTTCCATTAGGTAGCCAGAGCCCCCAATTTCCATTAGGTAGCCAGGGCCCCCCGTTTCCATTAGTGAGACAGGGCCCCCCGTTTCCATTAGTTAGCCAGGGCCCCCCGTTTCCATTAGTTAGCCAGGGCCCCCCGTTTCCATTAGTTAGCCAAGGTCCCCTGTTTCCTTTAGTAAGCCAGGGCCCCCTGTATCCATTAGTTAGCCAGGGCCCCCTGTATCCATTAGTTAGCCAGGGCCCCCTGTATCCATTAGTTAGCTAGGGCCCTCTTCTTACATTAAAAAAAAAAACAACAATACACGCAACTACTCACCTGACTCCCGCTCCTGCCACTCCCGGGCGCTCCCCACAGGCTTCTGGTTGCGTCCGGCATAGGCGGCGCTGTGATATGATGTCACAGCGCTGCCTACGTCACCGCTGGAGGACTCGCCTGGCAGGCTGAAGGCCTAGCGCCTAATGCCTGCCAGGGTGATCAGCGGAGCCGAGCGCTAGTGGCGCTCGGCTCCGCTGGCACCGCGCAGCCCCGGGAGTCGCTGACATTAGTCCCCGGCTACCGAGCCCGGTCTCTGGGCGATCGGGACGCGGGGCCTGGACGTTCAGAGACCAGATGCGCGGCCGGGCCCCCGGGTAGCGGCTGCACTTTCTCTGGGGCCCACAGCAGCTCGGGGGGGCCACCGGGGGATTTACCTATCCCCCGGCAGCCAGTCCGAGCCTGCCCCTAGTCCTTACTTACCAGCCACCTCTCCCTGCTCTCTCACTGCTCTTACAGGCTGGAGCAGTGATTGGGATAATATCTCAATCCCTGCCGTGATTATTATCTTGAAATACAGAGATCATTTAAATTACTTACTGACAAGCTATAACTAGTGGCAGAACTACCAGCGTAGCAGTTGTTGTGGCTGCTGCAGGGCCTGCCACCACAGGAGGCCCAACCCGACCAGCGCATCCTGCCTCAGAATGCCCAAGTCTTCTGTCTCGAGCGTTCACAGGCAGGTCCCTGGGATTGAGTGCAAATGCCCTTGAAACCCCCAGATTGCGCAGTTTAATTAATTGTTTGCATGTCCTCGGAATGTACAAAGACATAAAGACCACTGGCGCTCTGCCCCACTGCTCATACTATTAGGTCAACCAAAAAACGTACAGGTGCAAAGAGAAAAAAAATGTATTCTTTTAAAAAAAAAAAAAAAAAAATCACACTTTTATTAAATAATGAAATAAAGGGGATAGTCTTAAAAATTAAATTTTATTGATAATTTTTAAAAAATTATGATAACCACCACAAAATAAAACTCTCCGTGAGTACAGAAAAAAACAAAGGTCACACCCAATAATTGGGACTGAAACGATGCACAAGGGAGACCCTAAAAGGGCCCCTACTGCTAGTCCCCTCCTACCCCAAAAATCGGAATACCCCCCCAAAAAGGGCCCCCGTCAGGAATAAATCTAAAAGCCCCTAAAAAAAACCCTATAGTCCCGTCCCAAATGTTTCGACCACCCCTCTGATGTTGAACCGGCTCCTCGGGGGACAAAAAATTAGGGAACAACACCAAAATATGAGAAACGGGGGTATAAAAAAAAGCAAAACCCAGTATACATAGCAAAAAAAACCCTTTAAAATGTGCTGGCAAAAAAAGTTGTCATAAAAAAGAAATACAATAGACGATAATCTGGGGGTATCTCAAAAATGATATAGATAAATACCCCAATAAAATGATAGAATCCACAGCACAAGTACAATATAAACCATAGCAGATTGCTGTATAATAGACCAAAATATGACCACCCCTGAGGAAAAATCAAGGGGTGGAGGGGTACAAGAGGGGAAAGCGGGGCTTTTGTTCTATATGAGACTAGATAAATAAAACCAAAATCACCCACTGGAAACTAAAGGGAAATAACAAATGTGGGCTTGTTACCCCCTGTCAATTCCCGTACGCCTCTCGACCCCGGGTGCGGGCCCCACAGCGTCCGCGAAAACACAGAGGAGACGCCCGGACTCGTGGAGCCCGTTTTTTAAGCGCGCCGTACCCCCCAACTACTCACGAAGGAGTCCCGAGCTATGTTAGAGCAGAGCGGGTTTTTCCTTGGTAACCGGCTTTGGCAGTGAAAAAACGCTGGGGGCCAAACAGGAGCCCGTTCTGCCTAAGAAGGGGAAAAAAAATTTACTCCACGACTTAGATTAAAGAGGGCATTCAAGGGCAAAAGGGGTAGTTTTTTGACTTAAATGTCCCCTGTTTAAGAATAGAGTGGACGGGTAGGGAAAAAAAAAATAAAATGGTAAAAAGGTTTTCAGGGGGGGAAATCCAAACATTCTTTTTGGAAAAGGGTTTTTACCCCCAACCCCACGCTATTTTTTGGGTAAAACCAATCTATCCCCATCCATTTTAGAAAAAGGGATCCCCCCCATTTGTAGGTTGATTGTCGCGAATGATTGTCACTTTGTGTCGGAACTCCCCAAAGATGTTCTCCAATTTTCTTCGCATTCCCCTGAGTTTTACCAACGTTAAGACCCCGGCAGACAAAATAATCGGTAAACCACATGCGTTTGAGCGACAATTATAAAGTGTTTTATTAAAACCCCTGGTTCCAGTAAATTTTGAAATGTAACACTTTTTTGTGTAACACAAAAAATAAGTTACCAAGCTAAAGCAGCCATTTGGTCCCTAACCCAACACTCCCTTAAAGGGTCTATATATTTCCCCCACAAATCTTGTAAAATTACCCCTCGTCGATATGTTATTGATGGACAATTTCGATGGCGTCCCTAAATCTGGGCCTCTTTAAAGATGTACAGTGCGTTGAAACACCCTGACTGATTTGTGCATTATCATGGGTTCCCCAAAATGCAAACCCTTGATTCAAACTTGTCTGTATTTTTCCCTTTTGGAATTAACAGTTGGTTTTACCCTGTGCTAATGAGTTTATAGGCTTGTCTCAAACAAGTCGGGATATCTTTATCAAAAACGTGGCGAATTTCATTTTGCCTCTTTAACAAAATCTCAGTGGAGGGCTTTCTTAAAAAGGAGATATTGACCCCGGGGTATTCCCCCGCTTGAGTGGCAAGGAGGGAAAACTATCCCATTGAAGCAGGAATTGGTGGCAGGGGGCTTACGGTAGATTGTGGTGGTATTTCGCCCACCGATTTTTTTAATGCAATGTCTAGAATGACAAACTCTGTGGTCAATTCAAAGGTAACTTTAATTTTAAAAATTAAAATTTGGATATTAATCATCTTTTAAAATTTCGTCATTGACCCATTCCAGACCCCCCAAAACATCGTTATATAGCGGACCCCAGTCAATATTTTTCAAACAAACGGGGGTTCATCGCCCAAAGACAGGGGGGGCCTCCCCCCACCCAAATACGAGTTTGCGTAATGGAGCGCAAAGAGTTTTCATTTTAGACTTCCTTTAAAAAAATCGGATGGCAAAAATCCACCCCCAACTAGTCCCCCCTGCCCCCCAAAAAAAATCCCTGCTTTCTGGGATATTGAAAATTTTGCCATCAAGCGGGAATAGCGGGGCAATATCTCCTTTAGGGAAATGTCCTTTCCAATGATTTTGTTAAAAGGGAAACTGTTTCTTCCCACTTTTGGATAAAGGAAAAATTCCCGACTTTGTATTGAGACAAGCCTAAAGACATGCATTATACAGGTTAAATCTAAATTTGTTAATCCCAAAAGGCAAAATTTTAAAAAAAGGGTTTAATCAAGGGTTCGCATTTTTGGAACCATGATAATGCAGCACTCAGTCAGGATTCTCAAAAAGTACGTACATTTTTAAAGATGGACCCAGATTTAGGTGGGCCATGAAAATTGCCCCATAAAAAATTCAAGTCGTAATTTACAAAAGATTGCTGGTGAAATCATTTGATGCCTCAAGATTGTTTTGGGAAAACCAAATTTTTGGGCCTTTAGCTTGTGGTAACGGTATTTTTTTTGTCTTAACAAAAAAGGGGTTTTAAATTTTCCAGATCTACGGCCCGGAGGGGTTAATTTTTAAAACCCCACTTTATTAATTGTGCCCACGCTGGGGGTTTTACCCTTATTTGTGTCTCGGGTTCTTTTCTTTGGTAAAACTAGAGGGAATGCAAAGAAGGTTGGAGGAAAATCTTTGTGTGTTCGAAAAACTTTTCCAATATGTTGCCCACCTCAACTAAAGGGGGGGATCCCTCTTGTCTAAAAGGGGGTTTGGGTTTTTTGCGTAAACCACAAATAGACGTGGTTTTTTAGGTTAAAATCCTTCTAAAAAGAATTTTCTGGATTTTCACCCTAAAATCCAAGACACCCTTTTTGGGGGTTTTGAAAGAATCCCTTTTTTTTTTTTTTTTTTTTTTTTTTTTTTTTTAAAAATTTTTTTTTGGCCATTTTACTTCTTTTAAATTTTTTATTTTAAATTTTAAAAGCCCATTGTTTCCACGCTGACAATGGGGGGTTTTAAAAACAATACTAAAAAAACGGGTAAAAAAAAAATGAGAATGAAAAAGGCAACAGAGGGAAAGGAGGACCCTACCCCAGGGCTTACAATCTACAAAGGGGAAAGAACGGAAAGGGGGGGCAGACATTAAATGGGGGAAAAATGTGAAAAGTTAGTGAAGGTTTAGGGAAGCCCTAAAAAATTTGGGTTTTAGGGTTACTTTTTGAATTTTGGTTACCTAGTTTTTGAAAATTTTTTTCCAAAAAACCGCCCACCCAGTTCAAAAGGGAAAAAACATTTTAATCCAAAAACCTTACCTTCTTGCAATTGAATGCCGTCTTGGTAATTAAGTTAGGATAAAAGTTTACCTGCTTCTTGCAAACCCGGGCGTCCTGTTTTGGGGGCACAGCGTTTACACGACAGGGGGCCGGTTACCAAGGACCCGCTTGGGGCTCCCAAAAAGCTGGGGGGAACGCTTCGATTCGTAGGTTGGCGCGTACGAGCCGCGCTTAAAAACCGGACTCCCTTTTCCCCGGGGCGTTCTTCTTGTGTTTACAGCGGAAAGCTGTGGGGTCCCCACCCGGTAAGTTGGAATTGAGCAGGGGGGTAACAAGCCACACAAGGTTTTTTCCCCTTTTTTAGATTTCCAGTGGTGGATTTTGGTCTTTGTTTATAGTTCCCATATAGAAGAACCCCCTGATTCCCCACTTGTCCCTTGCCACCCATTATTTCTTCAGGAGGTAAGGTTCATATTTAGGTCCCTTTTGCACAATTCTATTGTTTACTATTGTATTTGTGCTTTTGGATTAATTCATTCATTGGGTTTTTCATATCTTATCTTTTGATCACCCAATTATCGTCTTTGTATTGTTTTCTTTTATACTACTTTGTGCCAACATAATTGTGTTTTTTGCCTAGTGTTAATTTGGTTTTTGTTTGGTTCTAACCCTGTTTTTTTATTTTTTTTTGTTTTTTTTTCCCTAATTTTTTTCCCTGAAAAAAGGGTTTTCAAATAGAGGGGGTTTCGGGGTCGGAAACATGTTGGGGGCGGGACAAGGGGGGTTTTTTTCTAGGGACATTTTTTAAATTAGTTTTCCTGACAGGGGGCCCCCTTTATTGGGGCGATTTCCTATTTTTGGATACTAGGGCAGAGGGTTAAGGGCCTTATAGGTCTCCCTCGTATCGTTTTCGTTCCAGTTTACTTGGATGTGACCTTTTGTTTTTTCTGTACTCACGGAATTTTATTATTGATGGGTTTTTAAATTAATTTTTTAAAAATATCATTAAAAGTAAATTTTTTAAATACCCCTTTATTTCATTATTTTTTTTATTTTTGTCAGGGGTTCATTTGTATTTTCTGGCATGGACTTTAATTTTTTTGTCACACTTTTTTAAAGAAAATATAAAAACGTATGTGAAAAAAACCGATTTAATAATAACCCCAGACAAAAAAAATCTTTAAAATTTCCCCAAAAACCCAAAAATCTGAAAATGTGGTATCTTAGACAAGGAAAAAATAATAAAATTTTATAAGGCAAAAAAACCTCCTAATTATAAACCTAACCAAAAAGTGTGTAACGGCAGTCCTGACTTACATCGTCTGAACACGACTGTCCCCTAGTTACAAATGGGGGACTTTGGGGTTTGGCTCATGTCGACGTCACAAAATCATGTACAAACATTGGGAAGTCGCAAGCAATGCGCCGAGACATCCATAACTGGGGATGACTACTTTTTTCCCTTTTATAAAAGCTTTTTTACGCGTTTGGGGAAACATAGGGCCTTGAGGGCTGTTTCACTCCTTCCAGCGGGGTGTCCCTGGCAATCAAAGACCACACAAAAAACACTGCAAAGAACCTTAAAATTTTAAGGTCAAAAGTTCGGCCAATCACACACTCACCTAAAAATCAGCCAATGAGAGGTGAATGGTAATCGAAAGTGACAATCCTTGCATAAAGTGGGGGACTCTAACAATGTCAACAACACCCATGTGTGGCATTGCTGACACCTTGTAGTTTTTGGGGCACAAGTTAAAGATTCCACAGCAGCAATGTTCAATTGTATGGGTCGGTAGTCTTGTTTAACATCTGCTCCGTGGCTGCTTCACTTGAGGTTTCCAACCAAAAATTTTCTTATAACTGGAACGCCCCCAAATGCCCAAATCTTTGGCGATAAAAAAGTGTCTTTGGCACCCAAAAATTGGAGTGCACCTGTTTATAATTCTTTTGGGTAAAATACCCAAAAAACTCCAAGGGCCCATTCATACATGTCATCTAAAGGGAACTGTCACATGGGTTTGCCCCCTTGCGAGGGGGGACAAAACATTGTCAAAACCTGCTTTTTCCAGCACTGTGCACCTTTTTCTTAAATGCAGCGTTTTTGAGCATTTACCCCTCAAATCTATTCATAGTAGGTGTTGCTCACCCACCAAAAGGGAGCTCCGCCCACTGACAGTTATTCCCGTTTCACCTTTTTCAAAGTAATAGGTTTGTCAATTGAGGTAGCCGGGGCAGGGTTGAAAAAAATTGACACTTGAAGGACTCTTCGAATGACTCTTCGGCTGAAAACGCAGATTTAGCATTAAATACACGAAAACGCGATCTTCGAATAAGGGGCAAGCGCTGGAAACAGCAGGGCCCGACATCCTTGTTCTGTCCCCCCAGGGGGGGAAAAAAATATGTGAAGGTTCCCTTTAAAATGTTTCAAATGGGATCTTGCAGTAATATATTTTTTTAGTCTAGGTTTTGTAGTAGGGTTTAGGCTTTGACCTGCAATCATCGGTCAAACATCCTGACCATCCTACCACTACGCCCGGCTTCACTTGGAGAAATGGCCCCCTGCTCATTGGGAATGGGGGGGGGAGTTTATTTTATTTTTTTTTCTTCTAATAGGGGAACCTAACTGGGGGCCCACTTATCTACCCGGGCCTTCACCTATCTTGGGGGCCCCCCTACTTCTGGGACCTTCTATCTACCTAGCAGGCTACCGATCTACCTGGGGCCCATCTACCTATAGAACTGGGGCCTACCACCAACTACCATTGGGGGCCTACACCTATCTAACTGGGGTTCCTACTATTCTTTACCTACCTGAGTATATTACCAACCAACAGGGGAAATACCACTACCCCCGGCCCTTTCTCGAACTACCAATCATGGGCCACCCCCGGGCCTTTATTTATTACTTGGGGCCCCAAACACCGAGCCCACCAACCTTCCCGGGGCCTACCAACAGGCCAAAGTCCCTTTTTAAGTAATCAACCTACGGCCAACCCATTAAAAAGTGCCCATACACCCCGGGCCACCAAACCAAGTTCCCCCAAAATTTTAAAGGGAACCCAAAAATGCGTTTCAAAACCTAAAACCTTGGGGGAGACTACCCACTAGCCAAAAACCTATTACCGGGGAAAAACGCGGGACAGGCAAAAAGAACACAAAACCGGGGGAGCCCCTGCCCCCACCCCCAAGACGGCCCTCAACAGGCCCAACCGCCCACCATGGGAATTTTGGGAGAGGGGGGAAGGAGGAAAGGGGGAAAAAGGGGGACCAAGTAATTTTGAAATTTGGGGGAGAGTGGCCCGGGGCCCTCAAAGGGGGACGGAGCAAAAAAAATGGAAAGGGAAAAAATTTTCCCTAGAAAAAAGTACGGAGTCCCGGAAAATGCACGAATCTCTTTAAATGTTTCGGCCCCTTTGACACTGGGCTCCCCCAAAAGTTTGGGGGTAATATACTTGCCCTTTAAACTGTATTATCACGTTGGCACTGTGGGGAAAAATAATCTTTAGAGTCGGAAACCCGGTATTACCACAAAAGGCAGATGGGGGAAAAAACCGGGGGAGTGGACCGTACCCACTTTTGGGGAAAGGTTAAAGGGGAGTAAGGCCCAACAAAAATTTTGGGTAATTTAACCCGGGGGAAAGGGGGGGGGCCTAAGAATAGAAATTGGGAAGTTGGGGGTTGATAGGGGAAATTTTTTAGGTAAAGAAGGGGGTAGAAGTGAGGTGTTTGTTCCTTGTATCATCTGGTGACTGCATCACTAAGAGGTATTGGTAAATGTGGATGAGAGGAGAAGAGGCCCCTTTTAAAAGTTTGGTATGGGACCCAGGCTTTTCTAGATAAATCCCTAGGTTTAACTCTTTAAAGCTCTGTAGACTACAGATTATAAACTTTCTGCACTCATGTCACTGTATCATGATCAGCTAGCAATAGCAGAGCTGATATGTCAATCACTGCTGTGGAACCACTGACAGCCTCATCAGGAAGTGTGAGTCTGAAGCTGCTGTGGCTCTGTAAAGCAGCATGGTGAGAACACCTCTTTATGGACCAAGCATTATTTTTTCATTCTTCCATCACTATCTTTCAAAAAACATAACTTTTTTTTCTATTGTCAACTTGGTTTTTTCAGGATTTGTTGTGTTTTTAAATTGCACAATTGAATAATGTAACTTATTGGTTAACTTTTATTTATTCCTCCTGAGAGAAATGGAAAGACACTGAGCAATTTTGCAATCATTTTTTATATATTTTTTTCCTTTATTATGTGGGTTGGTACTGATGTGGTTATACAAATATGTACAGTTGTTTATGTTTTACTCCTTTGTTTTACTCCTTTGCACAACAAAACATATTTTAAGTTGCCATATTCTGGCAGCCATTTGTTTTTTTATTGTTTTGTCAATTATTTGTGTGCTTGTTTTAAGTCAGACAAGATGTAGTTTTATTGTAACGATTTTTTTTATATGGGATTTATTTATTAACTTTTCTTTTTTTCAGTGGAAGGATAAAAAACAAATACACCATTGTTTTTAGATTTTTTTTTTTATGTTAAAGCGATCACCATGTGGTTGCAGTAACATGTCAACTTTATTAAGGTTGTTATGATTGTGGTGATACCTACTATGTGTTTTTTACATCACTTTTTATAAAAAAAAAAAATTTTTACTTTCATTTTAATTAACTTTGTTTTCATTTTTTTAATCCCATTAAAAGACTTTTGATTGCGATCATTTGAATGTTCATGTAATGATTTGCTATACTCTGTCAGTCTAACAAGTGTTATACAGCCATTGCAGGCATATGGGCCAATGTTAGGCCATGGTTCAGAGTGATGATGAAACAAAAAAGAAGACTCCTCTTTCTGTCAAACCACTTACAGTTGAAACCAGTTTACATACACTATATAACAAGACACATATGCATGTTTTTCTCACTATCTGACATGACATTAGAATAAACCTTACCCGCTTTAGTTTAATTAGGATTACCAAAATTATTTATATTTGCCAAATGCCAGAATAATGAGAGAATTTAAGGCATTTTTATTACTTTCTGCAAAGTCAAAAGTTTACATTTGGGACAGTTTGGGACAGCCCTAATGATGATGTCATTACTTTTTTTTATTATTTATTAGCAACATATGAGTTAATTAGAGACACATATGTGGATATCTTTTAAATCACACCAGAAACACACTGCTTCTGTGTGTAATATCATGGGAAAGTCTAAACAAAAATAAGCCAAGATATCAGAAAGAGAATTGTAGACTTGCACAAGTCTGGATCATCCTCGGGTACAATTTCCAGATACCTGAAGGTGCCTTCTTCATCTGTACAAACAATTATATGCAAGTACAAACAAAATGGGAATGTCCAGCCACCATTCCGCTCAGGAAGGAGACGGTTCTGTGTCTCAGAGATGAACTTGCTTTGGTCCGTCATAAGCAAAAGACCTTGTGAAGATGCTGGTGGAAGCTGGTAAGATTGTGTCAATATCCACAGTGAAACGAGTACTGTATCAGCATATGCCAGGAAGAAACCATTACTCCAAAAGAAACATATAAAAGCCAGATTAATGTTTGCAAATGCACACAGGAACAACTCTATTTTAAGAGCAAATAGTTGCCACTCTACTGATACTATAAAGGCCATACCTTATGGCGAGTATGTACGAGCCCGCAGACTCTGTACCCTGGATAAGGATTTTGAAGGGGCAGTTAAGGCTATAGACAAAAGATTGGAGGAGAGAGGATATTCTAGGAGAGATTTGGAGAGAGCAAAATCTAAAATTAAGGGGAAGACGCAGCAAGAGCTCCTAAAAGATACTGATTGTGAGTCATGTGATAAGTTCAATAATAAAAAGATAGTATTTACCACCAAATATAGCAGGAACTACAGGGAAATCAAAGCTATATTCCATAAAAATGTCAACATATTGCGACAAGATGAAATCTTGGCAGAAATATTAGAGGAAGGAGTAGTATGCATTCCAAAGAGAAATCAGAACTTAGGAAACTTAATTTCACCTAGTACCTACAAAACAGTAGCGACCCAAGGAAGAACCTGGCTGGCCCAAAAGGGTTTCTTTATGTGTGGAGGCAATAGATGCAATGTGTGCAATTTGAGCATAAAAACAAATGTATTTAAAGATGCAAAGATGTCAGAGAAATTTGAGATAAAAAGTTTCATGAATTGCAACACACACCATGCGATATATATCATTGAGTGCACAATATGCCAGAAAAAATATGTGGGTAGTACCACACGTAAAGTAAAAACCCGTATAATGGAGCACGTAACAAGTGTTAAGAAAAAACAGGGAACCATGTCGGGAGCTGCCAGACACTTTCTGGATTGCCATGAAGGGAACACAACGAGTTTAAAATATTATGCCATAGAACAGGTTAAGGTTGAGGTTAAGGGAGGCCTATTGGATCCTCAGGCTAGGCACAAGGACACCGCAAGGTCTCAACTATAGAACAGACCTGTTCTATATCTATTAAGAATACCCTTATGTATATAATAGAATATGTTTTTCATATATTTGGCATATATCATCTATACCATACACATATTATATATTAGTAAATATTAGTAAATATATGATGTGGGAAGTGAGACAGGTGTTTATATATAAGCAGTACACCTTGATAGATATTATCAACATCATTGATGGTATATACAACCTGCATATATTGTATGGATATACAAGTTGTTTCCTCTGTAATGGAATATGTGTATGAGTATGTGATATATTTATCTTGCATATGTTTTATAGATACAGAAGTGTGTTTCCCTTTAAACGGAATACGTTGATCAAACATGTGATTGGGAAATTGCAGCCCATTGGTTTTAGATTTTTTATAAATATAGCAGCCAAACATACGTACATATACTGTGAGCAAGAGTGTTAAAACTCGAAACGCGTCAGTTAGCTGTTTTTCCGTATGCTGTGACATCTGTTTGTGCTTTGCTGTCATTTTATTTGCACAATAAAGCTGTTTGTTTACCTACATCGGAGCTGGGAGTTGTTTGCAGTGCAAGCCTCTTTCTGAGTAAGTGCCCGGAAACCCTGTTTGGAATTGGCGTACATTTTTGGAGACATGTCCTATGGTCTGACTAAACTAAAATTTAACTGTTTGGCCATAATGACCATCATTACATTTGAAGGAAAAAGGGAGAAGCTTGGAAGCCTAAGAACTTCATCCTAATTGTGAAACACGAGGGTGCTAGCATCATTGCTGTCGGGTTGTTTGGCTGCAGGAGGGACTTGTGCACTTCACAAAATAGATGGCATCATGAGGAAAGAAGATTATGTGGCAATACTGAAGCAACATCTCAAGACATTAGCCAGAAAGTTAAAGCTTGGGCAGAAATAGGTCTTCCAAATGGACAATGACTGGAAGCATTCTGCCAAACTGGTTACAAAGTGGTTTAACCCCTTAACGACGTTAATAGTCGACGGGCGGTGTAGGTTGTTTGTCTGCAGCAACATCTTTTGAGTCTTGGGGAGTGGGGGACACCTCTATACCCGACACTTAACCACTTGACCGCAGCATAATCAAAGAGCTTTCCCCTGCTCTACCGGGTGATCGGGACTCCAGGTGACCCGAAAGAGCACTGAAATGGCTGCACAGTCAGCGCTGGGGACCTAGAGTGGCCCCAGGGCTGTTTTTTGAAGAAGCCAGCAATCAGAGCAGACTATGTGCTGCCCTGACTGCTGCTTGTATCGAACTGACACAGATTATAATTTAGTAGCATATATGAATATGCTAATATATTACTAAGTGTAAAAAAGAAAGTAACACAGATATCACTTCATGGGATTTAAAAAAAAGTAAAAAAAAAAATTGCAGATATAATAAATAATAAAATAAAAATAAATATTTAATACAAAATAATTGTGCATACATTACACACATAAAAAACCTATACACATATTAGGTATCCACACAACCGTAATAACCTGTAGAATTAATCTAACAAGTTTATTCTGTGTGAAATGTGAACGGAAAAAAAAATGTATATAAATTGAAAAGATATTCTTCAATAAAGTGAACTTAAAACTATTCCCCCAAAAAGTACAACTTGTACCGAATAAAATGAGTTCTCATACAACTGCATCATTGAAAAAATATAAAACTTACAACTGTTGAAACACAAGGAGGCCAAAACTGAAAAACGTGCTGGTCATTAACTACTTTTCAGGCATTCGGCTTAGGAGGTTAAGGATAACCAAGTCGATGTATTGAAGTGGCCATCACAAAGTCCTGATCTCAATCCTATTGAAAATTTATGGGAAAAGATGAAAATGCAGGTGCAAGCAAGACGCCCTGCAAACATGGCTCAGTTACACCAGTTCTGTCAGGCGGAATGGGCCAAACTTCCTACCAACTATTGTGAGAAGCTTGTGGAGGGATATCCAAAGTGTTTGACCCAAGTCATACAGTTTAAGGGCAATGCTACCAAATACTAGAGGAAACTTTTGAAAGTAATAAAAATGGCGATCCAAAAAACTCCCTCCAACGTAATAATAGGAATAACAAGATCAATACAGAAAACCCAAAATTAAAATATTCCTTTAAAATTTAACCTTTAATCAATACTCATAAAAAGTTGAATATCTCTCAATATCAGAACATGGGACAATTAGCAGCAGCAAAAACCACTCTAAATGTACTAATTAGTCTCTATAAATACCCTAAACTATTGGGAACACCTTAGCGGAGACCCCGTCCCGAAAAGGACGACCCCAAAACAGGATAATCCCACTAAAGACACTAAACTCCTAACCTACACTGATCCTATTCCTAAGTGCAGGTATATGATAAATAGGAGAAATGATAACTCCTTTACATAGAGTAGTTAGCGATACAAATAGAAGTTACAGTTAATTTCCCCAGACGCGTTTCGTCCCACTCACAGGGACTTCTCAATGGGGTACTTGATATATTACTTTAACAAATGTAACAAATCGCTCTTAAACACATCTATAGAACCTGTAAACATATACGTTCAGTAATAGCAGACCGGTATTTAAACCAATACTTGCGTGACAGGTCCACTGAAGGATGAGGCTGGTATGCCTCATCTAGGATGGAATTCCGATGGGGCTAGTTTGCCTCCACAGGTATAGAGAGACCCTCGTGTTGGTGTCTCAGCAGTCCCACACAGTGAATAAGCTCTGGAGAGGATTTATACATTCAAAGCTCCTCCCCCGGCCACAAGAACACTGCCTCCCAATACCCACATGACACACTGGAACCTGTATAAAGTCGTACCGTAACCTTAGGATATATTTACCGAAACCGACGTCCCGTGAATCCCAATGCGCATGTCCAGGCGTGCATAACAACGCACACTTCCGACTAGCTTAGTACGGCATATCCGGGAATTGTTAAGATGGCGCCGACGGCCTCAGAGCGCCTACAGCGCACACGCGCGAGCTTCCTCGGCAGAATATAACACGGCCGATACGCACCGGGTGTCCGGGGCTGCAATTAATGTCTCCATTAGCAACTGGCGACCCATAACGCAAGCGCACTGCCAATCTGCCGTAAATTATCAAATGAGCTGGCGCGTCAGTAAAAAAATAAAGATGTGCCGGCATGATATAATATAACACAGAATGGCTATTTTCACAATTCAAAAAGAAGTGTGCAGACGCCAAAAGTAGCAACATTATATGAGACATAGGTTCAAAAACTCCACAGTGGTGGCAAAAATAACAAATGAAATATACAATAATATACTAATTTAAACTTAAATAATCTAACCAATCATAAATGGTAAGGAGGTACGTAATACAGCATATAAAATCCAGTGGGGGTACAAAACATATCAAAATTGGATTATGGCGTAAAATTAGAATTTTAGGGATATTCAAGTTACATGTCCAGGCTTTAAATATGACTGATACATAGACAAAAACAGGTGGCTACACGAAACAGGCAAAGGACAAGGCTTCATTAAGGCCCATTGGATTCACACAATCCAATTTGTAAATCCATTGGGCCTCCCTTTGTAGGATAAGCCTATCCCAATCACCACCCCTCACAGGGGGTCTCACAATGTCGATTCCTCTGAACTGTATACAATCTGTGTTACCTCCATGTTTATCCCACAGATGTCTTGCAATAGGTGTGTCCGCACGTTTTTTAATATCGCCAATGTGCTCACCTATTCTTCTCCGCAACTCTCGCCTCGTCTTCCCCACATAATTAAGACCACATGGGCATGTAGCCAGGTATATGACTCCTACTGAGATACAATTGATGAATCCTCTTATAGAGTACTGTCTACCATTGTTGCCATTTTTAAAAACTTTACAGGTGACAACATATTGACAGAACTTACATGAACCACAACGGAAACAGCCAT
>JAODAL010056505.1:0-23248 GCA_025379985.1 Phyllomedusa bahiana | reverse complement strand
AGAAGCGCCACGGGGAAACTGGCTGGGTGGGGAAAAGCCCCTATTTTGTGTAATGTTATATTATGACACTTCGGTACGGCCCTAGAATAGTGAAGGCAGCTAGGTAGGGGGCTCTCCGGGACACTTTTTGGGGTCGGGTGGGTGGCTGCCCCGCTTTCCAGGCCCCTGGGTTCCACCCCAGATATGGACATTTGGGGGCCTAAAAAAGCCTAGTACCCAGGTGACAGGGGGCGGGGTTGCTGCAGGCAGTGGGGGAGAGCAGAGCTGAGGAAAGAGTTTGGGCCCCCCGGGGCGAAGGTGCAAAAACGGTACAGAAAGTAAAGTTATGGTTGGGGTGCGGGGCCAATAGGGACAGACCACGATAAGGGGACCTCTATGTAAGTTAAGTGGTAGGGGCCGAGATTTATTTTTATTTTTTGGGTTTCTATGAATGTGTCCCCGTACCCACGCTGGGTGAAAAATAAATGGCAAGGCCAGATAAAAGAGAAGACGTGTCAGATGCCGTTTAGAGTGTACCAATCCCGTTCTACCAGGCGGGGGTCCAAACGCCAAGAAACCCCGGGCGGCCCCAAAGGGGGGCCCCGAGCTAGGCGGCGCTTACAAAAGGTGGAGGATGCGTTTGGGGAAAGATTGGCACTAAGGCTGGTAAAAGTGGGGGCAAAAAAAAAAGGTGGTCTACTTTTGATGCGGATAATTTGCACTGTGGGGCAAACCTTTTTCTGAAGAGAGGGCACACCCACAGCAGCATTTTTTGGGTTGAAGAGACTGTGTTCGGGGAGGGGAAAAGGGTCTGCCCAGTGGACAGAAGACTTTTGTGGAGAACAGGGGACGCACCCCAGTAAAGTGATGTCTTTCGCCTAATACTTCTTCTTTCCCCTGGGAGAAAAATATAAAAATATTTTTGGGGGCAATTCCCTGATGAAGGAGGGGGAAAAAGGCCAACTGCCCCCTAATTCTCAGAGTAAGGACTGTGCCGCGGCCATCCTTTCCATTCGGTGATTGAACTGCGCCAAAGGGGCTCCGGGGGCACCCCGGGAAAAACCCTTTGTGAAGGGCCACCAGAAAAGGGTAAGGCCGTGAACTTTTTTTTGACACTTGTTGATGGACTGCCAATTCATGATTCTGGAGGTATGTGAGGACCTCAAAGTGGAATTTGTGCTGGGGAGTGACTTTCCCTTATTTCTGGCAGCTTGGGTGATGCGCGGCGGGGCAGCACAGCAGGAGGTTGTTCCTGGGAAGCGCCCCTAAAAAGGGTTTGCGCAAATGCTTTAAGAGCCCAGAAAATATCATCCTTGGAAGTCCCTGAAAGATGGAGGGCAGAGGTGTTTGTGCTGACGGTTTGAGATGGGGAGTGGGGCAGTATACAATATGCCTAGACCGTTAACCTAAGGACGAAAAAGTCCAAAGAGCGAGAGACTGTGCTATACCGACTTGGAAACAGTCTGATGGACTTGTGTTTTGAATGAATGACTCTGTTACCTTCTGCAGTATGACTATATGGCTATTGCAAATGCTTCTAATGGGTTTTAATATACCTGTAATCACTAGCCATGTCACACAGCTGAGCAAGGGAGAGGTAGCTGTAGCACAAAGTTGAGCTCCAGTTACTGCGGCCCTGTGTGAACAAGTGGCTAGAAGTGGTACAGCTTATCGCGAGGTAATGGAAGAGCCAGCGCAGATTGCCCTAGAGGTCATGACTGTTAATGAGCTTATAGATGAAATAAATGCAGTGTGTGCTGCTAAGGACCCTTCAGCCAGTGCAGCAGAGGGGGGTTATGCTATAGTGTGGCCCTTGTAGGGTCATAGGGAGAGCAGCCAGTCGCAGGTGATATGTGTCTGTGGCGGATGACAATTGGGAGAAATGTGCAGGCTCTTGTTTAGCCAATGCGGTTGGTTCCATAGAACAAGTTTTCTTCTGCACCTTGTTGTTAAACGATGAGTGTGCGTGCCACTGAAGCTGGATGTGTGAAGTGTTCTGGAGTCCAGTGTGTGAGTGTGTCTGTCAGTGGCCCAGTACACTGTTGGTCGTACTGTGGTAAGCCTGCAAGTTGCAGTTAATGCGTTTTGCCCATCGTTGATAACCAAACGTTCTGATCCCAGTGTGAACGTGGCCAGTGTATTGCTGGAAGAGAGAGCCCCAAATCTGGAATGAGGGCTGTTCTGCAGAGTGTGAGGAAGATAGCGGGTGTGTCCAAACCTATGAGGGTGGTATGCCTGTATGAATGTAGGCCTCAGAGACATATGAGATACTTTGTAAAGATAACGTGTGGCAGAGGCCAGATTCTGTGTGCAGCCTGAGCAAGTGTATCAGTGATGGAGAGCCAGATGGTGACACCATAGAGGGTGAAGAGAAGGGCCATGCGGGAACTGTAGTACCCCGGTGTTCTCATGTTCCTGTGTTTGCTATTTTTCCAGTAGCTTTCACTGCAAGTGGTCACAAAGAATGCAGAGTTGGAATGGTGAACTGCTAGAACCACTGAGGTGCCTTTATTGCTTAAAAACCCTAGTGAAGGGGACGTGTTTAAAACCATGATGGTAGAAGTGGAGCCGGGGTCTGAAGCAATGATACATGATTTAATCGTCCTCAGGTTAGGGAGGGAATATCAACGATGAGTTATGTCGGTGGGGTGTGATGACATTATATGTGGGTGCCTTGTTCAGCCAGATGTCTGCTTGCCTCCTACTGGTCTTGAAGAAGGTGACTGAAGTTCTATGTGAACACAGCAGTTTGGTTTTTGAGTTGGGAGCCTTAAGGAGGTTAGCCGGGCTGCTAGTGTACTACAGTGGCATGGTTATATGAATTTGATAGTGATCAGATTATAGGAGTGACCCATATAGAAAATTAAAATTCTCCTTAGAGGATGGGTGAAGGGATGTGAAGGGAAACCTCAACCACACATGCTGCAAGGGTCTCTCTAAAACGGAGCAGGTGAAAACGGTTGCGGTCAGGGACTAAGCTGTGATCAGACTGCAGAAAGGCTGAAACAGCTGATGTGTGCGCTCCTCCTTATACACCTGCTGCTGACAGCTCTGTGAGTGACACGCCCAGCACTCCTGACAGGGGGCGAGTGAACAAGCCAAGGGAGGGACCCGGAGGCCACTCACAATCAGCTGCAGGGCGCGGTATCCAGGAAATCCAATTTAAAACTCCCTGAAAGCTGGAATGCTGCGCCTGTGATATTCCTGGCTACATTGTATGTCTTGTCTTTATTTTGTTGGTTTTGCCTAACCCAGTATACCTGACTCGGGCTTGTTCTCCCTGGACTCGGTTGTCTCTGATTTCTGTGCTTTGCTTCCGTTGGCTTTTGACCTCGGCTAGTTTTACGTTTATTCCTCTGGTTTCTGATTTGTGGCTTTGGCGTTCTATTTTATTATTGACCGGATGTTTGATATTCTTGCTTCTTCAACTGTCGCCAGTTGCCGTTCTCGCCGCATAGGCAGCATGTCAAGTAGGCAGGGAGAGTGGGCTGGGTTCCAGTTAGGCTCATGCACCTACCTTGACGTGACATATCACAGGCCGAAATCGTTACTGATTACCTCTCACTATGGCACCATGACAGCTCTGGTAGAGCAGATGCAGCGGGGTAAACCAGCTAGTCCAGATCTGGCGCTGAGCGGTAGAACAACAGGAGGCTACCACCATGTCAGAGGGTCCCTGCATTACCTTCCCTCTGTGGAACCACCTATCCAGTTGCTGGACAGGTTTGCAGGTAACAGGAGGGCCTTTGTGGGGGGCCATTTTTAGAGAGGGTGGTCGCTGTATTTTAGGGCTCGCCCACTTACTCAGGGAATGAGGAAACAAAGGGTGGGAAATTGTTATGTCCTTTTTTGCTAGGGTCCCCACAGGAGTGGCATTTCGTTACGCATGACTCACCTGAACAGTCTTCTGTGGACAGGTTCTTTGACGCTTTGGGGTCACTCTTAATGACCCAGATAGGGAAGATGAGGCTGAGGCTAAGTCTGACCAATTGAGCAGGGTGAGAAGACTGTGAGGAGTTTTGCTGCCGAATTTCGTCGTGGGGTGCGTTTCCGTCTGGGTGACAACGACGCAGCTTCAGATCAGTTTAGATTCGGGTTAGCTGACCATGTGAGCGTATTTATTGGTGGCTTACCCTGCCCCTGGTACTTTAGATGAGGCCATGGACAGGCGTTCGTCTGGCAGACGATTTTAGCGGAGAGACGGCATGAAAAGGTTCCCCCCGGTGGTCCACAACATGGTCACCCTAAACCCGTTGTTTGACGTTAACCAGAGGGAGCATGAAAGTAGGGCTTTTTCGCTTGTCACTGCGGCTAGTGACCGTTTTAGGATTACTCGTCGCATCAGGGGTTGGGCTTCTACTGTGGAGATGATGGAACAGACTCGGGAACTGCTCCAAAAACGGAAGCCAGTCGGAAAAACTCACGCCTAGCGTGGTCGCAGGAGGATCACCTAGGCGAGCAGGTATTTCCTATTGTATCTCATAAGTTGACTGCTACCAGTTAGAGTTCATACTTGTCGCTGTCCGCCGGTTCTGGAGTGTTTGTGGATTTGGATCAGCTTTTATTTTGTTGATGCTGGTCTTTCGCCAAACGTCTGGGCTACATTGTAGACGCTATTGACTCGTGGCGGTAGTGGCTATTGACTCCCACTTCCCTAGCTCGGGGCGCACAATCAATATTGAACCCCTGAGCTGGAGATGGTGGTCGGATCCATACATATGAAAAGTGTATTCTATTCGTCATGGAGGGGCGGCCGTGTGTGGTGTTGGGCTGCCCTGGCTTCAGAAACTAATCCAGTGTTAGACTGGAATTCAGGGATATTAGTCAGGTGGGGACAACGGTGTGTGTTGACAGATGTCTCCTTTACCATGATGGGGCAATACTGATCTGCAGGTAACTGTGCTTCTGGAAGCGGTGGTGCAGCGTTGGAAGCATATGCGGCATCTTGTGAAGTCGATGACTCGGGCTACAGGTTCCAAGAACTCCTCCTCCTGGTGAACTTCATTGCTTACCTGCTACCTGAAGTCTGTATGTGGTTCAGGAGGTGGTAACCCGGTGGCTTATCGGCTGAAATTACCCTCTTCTCTCTGTACTATATAAACATGGTCATGTGCAATTCGTAAGAGGTATATTCAGCATGTGACTCGACCTCTAGGCCTCCTTCCTTTAGTATTCCGCATAGAGGTGGGAGTTAGAAACCCAGACCATGGAATGGTCAGTGGCCCTCTAAAATGGGGGGTTACTGTCAGGGCTAAGCTAGTGCTCAGACTGCAGTCAGTGCAAATGCTGTGTGCGCTCCCTCCCTAATTCACCTGCTGCTGCAGCTCTGTGAGTGACAGACGCCCAGCTCTGACAGGGAGCGAGTGCACCTGCAATGTGAGGACCAGAGGCCACTCCAATCAGCTGCAGGGGCGGTAAATAGGAATCCCATTTAAACTCCCTGAACAGATGAATGCTGGGACTGTGTATTCCTGGGCTACTTGTGTTTCTTGTTCTTTGTTTTGTTGTTTTGCTAACCAGAATAACTGGCTTGTTCTCCTGACTCCAGCTTGTCTCCTGATTTTGTGCTTTTGCTTCCGTTGGCTTTTGACCTCGGCTTGTTTAAGTTTATTCCTCTGTCTTGATTCTGTGGCTTTGGGTTCATATTTTATATTCGACCGGGACTGTTTGACTATTCTTGCTTTCCGGCCCACAGCACTTAGCACGCAGGGACTGTCGCCCAGTTTGCCGCTCTGCCGCTAGGGCAGAACGTCAAGTAGGAGGGACAGTGGGCTGGGGGTTCCTGTTAGGGCTCACTACACCTCTTGACGTGACAAGGTGCACAGCTAGGAATGTGTCCTCTGTATTGGTGAGGTCCTGCTGCAGAGAGACATGGTTTGTGGTCTCGGTAGTGCACTATAATCCTCCTAAGTAGTCACACAGGTCAAGTACCTGTGGCAGGCTGTGAAGCTCAGGTGAGTGCCTGTGAACCCTGTTGTCGAGCAAGGATATTGCATGATAAAACGGAAAAAACTGGACATGAGGTGGTCTTCCACTGCTGTAAGTTCAGGAGTATGGAGGGAAACGAGCAAGTAGAAGGATATTAGGAAAATCAGGGTAAGGGCGTCTGAAGTTAATCTGAAGGTTCCTTGATGTTGAGACTGTATTCAATAATTAATGTTATTATTGACTACAGTTGCTAGAGTGGCAGAGGTACATTTCTCTCAAGTCAGTCATATTGCAGTGAGGGTTTCATTCACTGAGGTGGGTCAGGTGAGGGGACCAGTTTCCTCATGATAGGAACAAAGTGACAGCATGTAGCCTAGTGGCGGAGCTTCTGAGTCCAGTGATTTTGAAACTGTATCTGACCTAAGAGACAGGAAAGATGGTCAGTGAGGACAGAGGCCATTGGGTGAGTGAAATTTGGGTCTCATGATGTGCTGCAGACAAAGATGGTTGCAGGGTTTTTTTGGCTCAGGTGCAGCTAGGGCCATGTGGATAGAGACCTGAAAAGTGTGATGGTCTTACAGCTTCTGTTTACACTAGTGGGGTTACTGAGACCAAACAGGGGCCGCTTGCTATGCTCGAGACCCACAAGATGGTGAAAACTCTGCCCAGGGGGCACAATGCCAAGGTAAGTGGGGTTGTGGGTTGGTGCCGAGGGGGGGATTTGGTGGGGGGGGGGGATGTTGGGGGGGTGGGTTTCGGTGTGGTGTTCTGTGGGGGGATGGGGGGTGTGGTGGTTTGTTGTTTTGTTGGGTTTGTGTTTTGTTGTGTGTATTGCTGGGAAGGGGGTCTGGCGTTTGTATTTTTTGGTTGTTGTGCAGGGAGGGGGGGCGTGGTTGGTGATTGGGGGGGTGGTGTAATGTGTGGATTGTGGTGTGGTATGGGGGGATGTGTGGTGGGGGGCTTGTTGGTGGTTGTGGTGGGTGTTTGGTAGGGTGTGGGTTGTGGGTTTGGGTTTGGGTGTGGAGTGTTAGTGTGTGGGGTAGAGGTTGGTGTTGTTGGGTTTATGCGTGAGGTATGGGGTTAGTGTGTGGGGGGGGCTGGGTGTGGGGGGGGGGGTGTGGGGTGTGCGTTTGTGTTTTGTGTGGTGTTAGCGTGTTGGGGGGTGTATGGGGGGTGTGGGTGAGGTGGTGGGGTGGGGGGGGGGGGTGTTGGGGGGGGGGGTGGGTTGGGGTGTTTGGCTGCGGTTTGGGTAGTTTTTTGTTTGTTTTTGTTATTATGTGTTTGTTTTGTTTGTTTTTTGTTGGTTGTTGGTTGGTTTAGTTGTCTGGATTTGGTCTTTGAGGTGGTTTTGGGGTTGGTCGGGGTGTTTTTTGGTATTGTATTTGGCTGTTAATTCGTGATTTTTGTTTGGGTTGTCTTTTTATGGATTTTTTATTTGTTGGTGATTTGGTGGTTGAGCCATTGTTGTTGGGGGGGGGGGTGTGGTTGGGGTGGGGGGGGGGGGGGGTGGGGGAGTGGAGGGGTTGTGGGGGGGGGGGGGTTGTGGGGTGGTTGGGGGGGACGTGGTGGGGTTACTGGATGTGCGGAGGGGAGGGGGCGGGGCGAGGGGGGTGGGGTGGGGGGTGTGGAGGGTTGAGGGGGGGGGGGGGCGGTTTGGGGGTGTGGGTGATGTGGGTTGTGTTTGGTGGTGGTTGTGTGTGGTTTGTTGTTTGGTTTTGTTTTTGGGGGGTTTTTTGGGTACGTGTTACACACATCTTTATATTTATTTGGTCTGTGTTTTTGTTGGGTACTTGGTGTTTATTGGTAGTTGTGGTGTGTTAGAGGGGGTTGCGTGTTTGCGGAGGGTTAGTGGATGGAGGGTGGGGGTCTGGGTTTGGTCGTGTGGGGTAGGATGGTTGTGTTTGGGTCTGTGTTTCATGTTATGGTGTTTAGGTTTTTTTTGAGTGTGTTTGATTGTTTTTGTGTGGTGTTTTTAAACATGTTCGTTTGCGCTGTGGTTGCTGGTAATTGATTTTTTTTGGTGTTTGGGTTGTTTGTTTTTGGACTTTTATTTGTGGATGTGTGTTGTTATTCTTTATTTTGTGAGCTTGATTTATGTAGTGTGTTTTTTTGTTTGTTTTTGTGGCTTGTGGTTGTTGTTTATTTTTGATTTGTTTTTGTATTTTTGTTGTAAGCAGCCCCTACAAGGGTCTGATACGACCTGGCTAATGGGGTTGTAGTAGTAACCCTATGATTGTCCGGCATACGGGTGATGCGTTGATGGCCTCCTCTGTTGTAGAGCGTTGCAGAGGGTTGTGACATATTGGTAAGTGGCAGTAAACTGTCTGTTGCCAACGTGTGAGTGCATGCTATGAGCACCAAAACTAAGTTGTTGTGGACCATGTCATCTATGCCCTGCGGAAATCGGGAAGATGTTGCCCCAAAAGTAGAGCTTTGACCCCGGAAGGAGAGCTGGGCAATGTGAGAAAAGCCAATACGGCCTGTATCAGAGGGGGGGAAATGTGGCAGTGCGACTGCTGGTCGTCGCCATGATCTGCCATAGAGGGTTACGGCGGAGAACTCTGCGATGCGCCACCGAGGAACAGGCGTTCTCGGTGGAGAAAAGCCACCTATTTTGTTGTAAGTGTATATATTATGACACTTACAGGTAGCGGCAGAATAGCTGCAAGGAGCTAGGTTTGTAGGTGGCTTTCCGGGACAGATATTGTGTTGGGTGGGTGTGTCCGCATTCCAGATCCATGGGTTCCAGCCCAGATATTGGAATCTCTGGAGGCCTATAAAGCCTGTACTCCAGGTGTTCAGGGGCGTGGTTTGCTGCATGGCAGTGTGGAGAGCAGAGCTGAGGGAGAGCTCTGGCCCCCCAAGCTGAAGGTTAGAGCTAATACGGTACAGTAAGTAAAATGTTATGGTTGTGGGCTGGACTATAGGGAAGACCAAGATAGAGAGGACCCTCTATGTAAGTTAGTGGTAGCCGGGTCATAGAATGTTATTTTTATGGTTTGGTTTCTTGAATGCTGTACTGTACCACTGCTGGGGTGAACTAAAGTTGGCTAAGGCCAGACAAAAGAGAAGACGTGTCAGAGCGCCGTTTATGAGTGTCCATTAACGTTTCTACCAGGCCGGCGGTCCAAACGCCCAAGGCGAGAATCCCCCAGGACGTGCCAAGTATAGCGTCCCAGAGCTTGAGCGGCAAGCTTACATATTATATATATATATATCATATATATATTTATATATTATATATACTTTATATTTTATATATATATATATATATTAATATTATATATTTATTCCTTATGGGGTGTAGCTTTCAAAGTGAGGTCTAATTAGGAGTGTTAATTAAGTTTTAGCACCTCCCGCCTGTCTGAAATGGTGCCTACAGAATTTTCAAATAAAAATGAGACCCCAAAATCCAGTAGGTGCTCCTCCTATTTTGCACCTAATTTCCATCTTTGGACCTGAGTGAGGGCTGGATGCAAGCTGAAGTTAAGTTTTTATTGGTAAAATTTGTGATACATATGACCTTTTGAACACTCTTTATTTAAATTTTGGTATTGGATATTTCAACTTGAAATACTCATCTCAAACCAAAAGTAAACCTTTCCCATTGAACTCAATAGAAAATATGAGTTGTAGTCCATACAATGTGTATCTGCGGTTCGGTTTTTCACTGTAAAAAAAAAAAAAAAATTGGAAATGATCATTCTTTTGGTTGTATTACACACAAAAAATGCATGAAGATTTGCTATTAATTTTAATGGGGCGTGGATAAAAACCTTGTGTAAAAGACGCCCAAAACATTTCTATGTGGTTTATAACATGGCTTCCCATCCAAAATCACAAAGAAATGAATGGTACTCATTTCTGACTGTAAACCTTGAGTTAAAAAAAAAAACTAAATCCACATACAATAAGCACGTACCCTAAATGTAAAAGCTTGGGCTATAGTTCATGCATATTTAACCCCTTAAGGACCCAGCCAGTTTTGGCCTTCCTGACCCAGCCCTATTTTTGAAATCTAACATGATTCACTTAATGTGAGAATAACTTTTGACACTTTTACCTATCCATGTGATTCAGAGATTGTTTTCTAAATTGACACATTGTGCTTTAAGTTAGTAAGAAATTTTATCCATACAAGCCTTGTTTTTCTGGTGAAAAATATCAAAATTTCATGAAAAAGGGTGAAAAATCTGTGGATTTGAAAGTTTCAAAATTTCTGCGTACAAGACAGATAATTATTCACCAAAAATAGTTTATAACTAGCATCTACCATTATGTCCACTATAGGTTGGCATAATTTTTTAAATGTCCTTTTTTATATATTATATTAGAAATTTAGTAGTAATTTCTCACATTTTCAAGAAAATTAGCAATATACATTTTTTTAGGGACCAGTCCAGTTCTGACGTGGCTTTGAGGGGCCTGTATGTTAGAAAATCCCCATAAATGACCCATTAAGAAATTACACCCCTTAAAGTATTACAACAGTGTTTAGGAAAGTTTGTTAACCCTTTTGGTATTTCACAGAAATTAAAAGAAAAGGGTGGAGGTGAAATTTAAAAATTTCACTATTTTTGCAGATTTTTCAATATTTATCCATTATTCACTGGAATACGGGTAAATTTGACTAGGTAAATGCAATGTAATATCATTTCCCCCAGGTCTGCCGTTTTTAGAAATATCCCATATGGGGCCCCTTGTGCATTATTTTGCTTCCACCCATAAGCCCAGAATAGGAGGAGCCCCAAATGGACTCTGGGGTCTCATTTTCAATGCAATTTTATTTAGGGCCATTTCAGGTTTGAGGAGGCCCTAAGGTGCTAAAACTTATAAACACCCTAAAAGACCCCATATTGGAAAACTACACCCTTAAGGTTATTATACAGGTGAGTAGTGAGTATATCGACGTCACAGGTGATTCACAAATTTTTTTTTAACATTAGACTGTGAAAATTAAAAAAAAGTTTTTTCAAAAAATCTGCAATTTTAGCTTAAAATGTTTCATATTTACAAGGAATCCTGGAAAAAAGAACCCCAAAACTTTGTTAAACAATTTTTTTCCAAGTTCGGCAATACCCTACATGTGGGTGTAAACTGCCGTTTGGGCACATGGCAGGGCGTATAAGGGAGGGAACGCTATTTGGCTTTTGGAACGCAGATTTTGGTGGGGCCATGTCGCATTTGCAAAGCCCCAAAGTACCAGAAAAGGTGAACCTTCCCGAAGTGCTCCATTTTAGATTCAACACCCCCAGGGATCTCATTTTTTGGGGTGTATTGGGCATTTTGGGTGCACTGGTTGTTTTCCCTCGTTTTTTTTAGCATTGGGCCCCTGAAAATGGGGGAGAAAAACGCAGTTCCACCATTGTTTTTTGGGCTTTAATTTTTTCAGCGTTCGCCGTTTCAGTGTAAATGATGTGATAACTTTACTATGGGGGTCAGTAAAAAATTTCAATGGTATAAATTTTATATAGTTTTTTATGTTTTATTACTTTTAACCAATAGAAATAGGTCTATTTAAAAAATTGCATTTTTTTTGTTGTCTATTCTGACAGTCATAACTTTTTTATTTTGCTGTGTGCAGAGCTGTTAGGGCCCTTTTTTTTTGCGGGGTGTATTGATGCTTTTAAATTGGTACTATTATGGGGTGCATAAACACTTTGTTCACTTTTTATTAAGGTTTTTGTGAGGCGTTTTGGAACAAAATACAGCAATCCCGGTAGTGTTTTTTATTTTTATTTTTTTTTAGCGGTCACTGTGCGTTAGATATAAATGCTAGCTTTACTCAGCAGGGCGAATACGGTTACATCAATACCCAATTTGTATATTTTTTTATTTTTTACTGCTTTTATACAATTAAAAAATTTTATTCAAACAGGAAAACACATTTTTGCATCCCATAGTCTTTAGAGCCATAACTTTTTTTATTTTTTCTATGTATGGAGCTGTTACAGGCTTGTTTTTTGTGGGATGAGATGATGTTTTTATTGGTATCATATTTGGGGAGACAAGACTTTTTGATCAGTTTTAAATCCGTTTTTTGGAAGGCAGAGTGAAGAAAATACGGGAATCCTAGTATGTTTTTTTATTTTTAACGCGCTCACTGTGCAGTATCCGTAATAAGTTAGCTTTACTCTGTGGGTCGATAGGATTATGGCGATTAACCCCAAATTTTTATAGTTTTTTTTATGTTGAAGCACTTTAAAAAAAAAAGTGTTTTTTTGTGTGTAAAAGAATATTTATGCATTGCTGTCTTTGAGGAGGCCATAAGTTTTTTTTATTTTTCCGTATACAGAGCTGTGTTAGGATTTTTTTTGCGGGATGAAATGACGTTTTAATTGGTACAACGCTGGTGTTTATAGGGGTTTTTGATCATTTTTATTCCATTTTATGTGCTGCGGGATGAACAAAAATCTTAATTCTGTGATTTTTTTTTTTTTTTTTTTTTACGACGTTCCCCGTACGGGTAAATTAACATGACAGATTTATAGGGCAGGCCCGTTACGCACGCGGCGATACCAAATATGGGTACTTTATTTATTTTTGATCTTTTTTGGGGCGATTGGCGTTTGTAAAGGGGAAAAGGGCGGTGTACGTGTTTTCATTTTATTTTTCGTGTTTGTGTTTTTCCTTTCGTGCTGTCTATCAGAGGGCAGGAGCTGCACGGATCGTGCTGCTGCCGCCGACAGAGATGCAGGAGGAGCGATCTGGGTCGCAATAATTAAGAGGGTAACCCCCCCCCCCATCCCCCTCGGAGTGATCGCGGGTCGGGGCCGACGCAGCGGGATGGCAGCGGTAATATACAGCTGACACCCCGCGCCGATCGCGCGAACGCTGCTTTAGAGTTCGCGCGATCCTCAGGACGTATGCATACATCCAGGTGCGTGAACCCCCAAACCACCTGGACGTATGCATACGTCCTAGGTCGTCAAGAGGTTAAGGGTCATTAGTCTTTTTAGGGATCAAATTATTCTGTGTTTGTTAAAAGGCAAGAGGGAACTGGATGTTGTTGTTATTTTCACTTAAAACTATTTTGTAACAACTAGTGTTGAGCAATGTAATCGAGAAAATATGAAATCGAGTCGATTTTTACGTTTTTCTTAATCTCAATTCATTGGTTGCTAAAATCACATGACTCTGTTTTGTCTATGCCACTGTATTTCCTGGTGAACGCCATTACGATTACAGACTGGTAACTGAGCACATTGCTCTCTCTGCTCTGCTTGTTTCAAAGCAGGTAGACAAACCATTTCCCAGCGATTTCACAAAGGAAAAGCTGCTAGATAGATTAGTTAGAGTTGGGCAACATTAGGAAATCCTAGACAGTAGTAGTTAGAGATTTTGATATTGCTGCATACTGCATTCTTGCATTGCCCAAAAGTTTCTTGCTGCAGTTTAGGGGGACAGTTTGTGCATAAGACACTGTTAGGAAATCTCTCAAAAGAAATTGCTGTGTTATACTGGTTTCTTGCAGAAAATTTAATTCTGTGCCCAAAATGTCCTTGCTGCAGTTTTGTGGGGACAGCCAGTGTACAGGACACTGTTAGAAAATCTGCTCTAAAAAGAAATCACTGTGATATACTGGTTTCTTGCAGAAAATTTCATTCTGTGCCCAAAATTTCCTTGTTGCAGTTTTGGGGGGACAGCTGGTGTACAAGACACCGTTCTTCCATAAAACCCCATTTAACAGATATTTCCTAGTTGCCTGTTGCAAAGTATAGGCATTCAAGAACACTGTTGATTTTGTGTCAGGATTCTTCCATAAGACCACATTTCACAGATATTCCACAGAAAAAAATCTGTTTCTAATCCTAGTTGCCAGTTGCAAAGAATAAGGATTCAAGAACACTGTTGATTTTGTGTCAGGGTTCTTCCATAAGACCGCATTTCATAGATATCCCATAGAAAAAATTATGTTTCTAATCCTAGTTGGTTGTTACAAAGTATAAGGATTCAAGAACACAGTGGATTTTGTGTCAGGTTCTTCCATAAAACCGCATTTCACAGATATTCCATAGAAAAAAATCTGTTTCTAATCTTATTTGCCAGTTGGAAATTATAGGGATTTAAGAACACTTGTGATTTTCTGTCTTTGGAGTACAGTTCTTCAATAAGAGACTGTGAACAAATCTTGACCTTTATAATATTTATCTTTTAGAACATGGAGCGAACAAGAGGTGGTAAGCGATCAAGGAGGGGCGTAAGACGTGGAGCTAGGGGTGTAAGACAAAGCACTCCTTCCAGTGCTCCAGACAATACACAAGCAAGCACATCGTCAGTTGCAGGACCATCAGGTCTGTCATCGCTCGATCGGTTCCCTGTGTCCTCGGTACTGATGAGCATGACCAATCTGTTCTTCAGTGGTTAACACAACCTGCATCGAGTGGTTTTAACTCCTCTTCCTCTTAGTCATGGCCACAAATGTCGTCGTCATCATCATCGTCATCAACAGTTCAACCTGAAGCAAACACAGCCCAAATGTCAAACAATGTACACAGGACCGCACTAAAGGCAGTACAGGGGGTACTGCTATGTGGGGCCCGGTGAAGCAAGGGGGCCCACTGCAAGCAGGCCCTCTTGTTTCATAATCTAGTCAGCCTGTACACGGGCTGCGGCTCAGCGTGTGAGGAGGGGTGCCGTGCTCTGATCACAGGAGTGAGCGCTCTTTACATTACTACAGCTGCAGCGTCTGTCACTTCCTTCCAGTTCTCCTGCATCTCCTGTGTTCAGAGTCGGCCCCTCCTTCTCTCTCTCTGCCTGTGGATGGGGCTTCAGTGACTCCTGCTGCCAGAGAGAGAGAGGAGGGGCCGACTCCATCACGGACTGCAGAAGAACTGAAAGTAAGTGCAAGACGGTGCTGCAGCTGTAGTAATGTAAAGAGCAGTCCTGAGAATCAGAGCGCGGCCCCCCTCCTCACACGCTGAGATAATGTGGGGCCCAACTGATGCCCCCACTAGGCCCCAGTGACCCCCCCGAGGCTGGGGGTGCTGTATGTGAGGCTGGGGGTGCTGTATTTGAGGCTGGGGGGCTTTATGTGAGGCTGGCGGTGTGTTATGTGAGGCTGGTGGGGGCTGTATCTGAGGCTGGTGGGGCTGTGTATGAGGCTGGGGGGGGGGGGCTGTGTCTGAGGCTGGAGGGGCTGTATCTGAGGCTGAAGGTGCTGTTTCTGAGGCTGGGGGCCTGTATGTGAGGGTAGGGGTGTTGTGTCTGAGGGTAGAGGTGCTGTGTCTGAGGGTAGGGGTGCTGTTTCTGAGTGGGGGCTGGGCGATGGGGTTGACAGAGAGCTGGGTTGATGTGGGGGGGGGCAGATGCTTCACCTGTATGGGGCCCTGAAATTTCTGATGGCGGCCCTGCCCTAAGCTACCTAGTTACCTACACAAGGCCTTAAGCTACCTACATGGGCCCCTAAGCTACCTAAGGGGGCCCTAAGCTACCTACAGGAGCCAAGAGATACCTACACGGGCCCTAAGCTACCTACGGGGGCCCGAGTAACCTAGTTACCTACACCAGACCCTAAGCTACCTGCACCAGGCCCTTTGCTACCTACACAGGACCCTCTGCTACCAAGTTACCTACACGAGGCCCTAAGCTACCTAAATAGGGCCCTAAGCTACCTATGGGGGGTCTAAGCTTTCTAGCTACCACCCGGGGGCCCCAATTTACCTAGTTAACGCCCCTAATCTACCTGCCTAACTACTGGGGGGCCCATAATTACTAGGGAGAAATTTTTACCATTTGGCCATTATAGATGGGGAGTTTGTACATGGTGGGTGGACACTCAGTTGGGAAAATGATAAAAAAGTGAGGAGTCTCAGGTGTTTGTGTTGTAAATTCTGTATGGATGAATGGTGGATGGGAGAAGTCATCATGGTGGTCTGGACCGAATGGAAAAGAAAAGCGAAAGTGAACAACTCATCAGACAAGATGTCACCTGTGAGGCCCTAAATGTAAGTAAACTGTTTGCAAAGCACCTGTGTACCTGGTATCTATGACTTTAGGGTCTCTGTATGGAGGAAATATTGGTCTTGGTGTAATGGTTTATATTCAGCAACAAGATGGCGGTATTATTCAGTATTTTTATGGTGGTGATGATGTGGCGGTATTATTAGGTGTTTGTATATTGTTGTTGTTTTGTGATATTGGTCTTGGTATGCTGGTTTAGTCAATAACATTATGGTGGTGTCAGTATATGGTAATGATATGTGGTGGTATTATTTGTTTTTTATATATTGTTGTTTGGCAATATTGGTCTGGGTATACTGGTTTGGTCCGTAACATTATAGTGGTGATCATGTGGTGATATTTGTTTGCCCTTGTATATGAACTGATCCACAAAATACAGATAAACTGTACCTTGTAAAATCCAGCAAGTACTAAATCCAAAAACAAGGGCGCGGTTGCATTTTTCTTTCTGGTGACCCCAGGAACAGGTGTTTCCTTTTCTTGGGTTGTGTTGGTTGTGGAGCGGAGGGGTGGCGGAGGAGAGGGGTGGGGTTGGTGGAGTGGCCAGGGTCGACCAGGGGTGGAGGTGGAGCAGGGGGACCCACAGGCTGTTTCTGATGGTGGCCCTGGGTGGGGGGAGGGGAGCTGCGCTCTATATGTAACTGTGTACCTGATCGTAACTGAGTACATGAAAAAAAGTTAAACATTCAGCTCTGGAGAATCCTAAACAGTAGGTACACTTTAATATTTCACATTTAATACCTCATTTAGTTAAAGGAAAAGGTTCCAAAGCTAAGGTTTATTTTTAAAATAATGTTTGCTAAAAGAATTTCTTACCTGCTCAGGGTTTTAACAAAGAAAACAATGTTTTTGGTAAATGAGACTATAGAGAACTTTTTTAAGAGCCACAGAGGAGATTATTTCTGCAGTATCTCTTGAATTATTTTAAGCATTAAGATTTGAAGATTATTCAAGCATAATGTGCACTAAGATTCTTGGCAGAAAGCTGCATTAGAAACATATGCCAAGCCTTCATAGTGAATTTTAACTTTTCCAAAGGTTATATTATGCAAATGATAGGATTTAGAGTTTATATTCTGCACTGCCAACATTGACAACTTAAATCTGTATGTTTAAACATATGTATATGTTTATATCCTAAACTCTACTCAGAACATACATTGAAATGAAACAGCAATTACCGTAAGTGTAGAAGATCAAAAGATACAGGAACACAATCTGCAGTGCAAGTGGATAACAAGGAACACTCAAATAGAAATATGAAAATATTTGAATGCTTGATATGAAAAATAAAATGGATCAATCAGTAAGACAAACTGTGAAATAATAAAACCTCAATTAAAAGTTTAAAAAATTGACTTACTGTATATACTCGAGTATAAGCTGAGTTTTTCAGCACAAAAAATGTGCTGAAAAATTCGTCCTCGGCTTATACTCGAGTCACTGACGGGCACTGCAATGGCCCGGGGCGCCGGCAGAGACACTTCAGCTATATGCGACTTCTTAGGGAGCACATATAGCAACATTCTGAGTCAGTGCACAGTGTCCGGGCGCTGCTGTAGCTCGGGTGCTGTTGGCGATCCCTTCACCTGTATGTGATTCCTCTGGGAGCGCATACAGGTGAAGATACCACTGCGGAGCAGAGAGCGAGCTCTCCCTGCTCCGCAGTGGACTCCAGACTGCCGCAGACTTGCGGCTGTCCGTAGTTTCCGTCACAGGCAGCGCTCTATGTCATCATGCTGCCTATGCGGCCTGATGACATCACCCTGCCTGTGCCAGAAGATGGAGCGCTCGGGAGTCGGAGCAGTGAGGGAGCGAGGTAAGTACATTTTTTTTTTTAAACTCTGCCTATACCTGCCTATAATCTGCTTATGCATGCCTATAACCTGTATATAGGGATATATACCTGCCTATAACCTACCTATGGGGACTTATATCTGCCTATAACCTGCCTATACATGCCTATAACCTGACTATAAGGACATATTCCTGCCTATGAGGACATATACCTGCCTAAAACCTGTCTATGAGGATATATACCTGCCTATAACCTGCTTATTGGGTCATATACCTGCCTATAACCTTCCTGTGGGGACATATACCTACCTATAACCTGCCTATGAGGACATATACTTGCCTATAACCTGACTATGGGGACATATACCTGCCTATAACTTGCCTATGGGAACATATACCTGCCTATGGGAACATATATCTGCCTATAGGGACATATACCTTCCTATAACCTGCCTATGGGGATATATATCTACCTATACTTGCCTATAACCTGACTATGGGGACATTAAACTGCCTATTCCTGCCTATGTAATTTTATTGGTATCTTTTTTTATTTTTTAAATTCACCAGTAGCTGCTGCATTTCCCAACCTAGGCTTATACTCGAGACAATACGTTGTCCCAGTTTTTCGTGGCGAAAGTAGGTGCCTCGGATTATTTTGGGGTCGGCTCATACTCGAGTATATGTGGTAATAATGTAAGCTCTACAGATCAAGAAAAACAATAAGCACTAAAATTCAGCAAGAAATACAACAAAGTATCTCAGTTACATACTTAAATGGGTTGTTGAATGATAATTATCACTTATCAACAGAACAGGTAATAAGCATATTTCCGGGGCAGGGCTGTCATCAATCATTTCAGTAACCCAGTTAATCAAAGCATCCGGCCCCCACTCATTACCGGTCTTAAACCAGGGGGTCCTTTTTTATTTTAATTTGATCAGGGCTCCTGACAGCAGTACTACTGCTTTCATGGTGCTCTTGTTCGTAGAGGTTATTGTGATCTCCATCAATCATCAGAACAGAAATTCTTTATATCCCATTTAAATGGTGTGGTGGTTACACATGCATACTACCAGTCTGTTCACTTTATATGGGACGGATGGCAAAAATCATCTATGGCATTTAGCTATTTCAAATTCTTCCATAGTCAATCAAGTGGAAGCATTTACATATACAGTATGACATTCACTTTTCTCTACTGATGGTCTTATTCTGAATGATGGGGGTCCTACCAGTGCGACATCTAGCCATTGTGCATTTAATCACCTATTTTGTAAGGTAATAAATGTTGTCTGAGACAAATCATTTAAAGGAGTATTTTAATTTCATCAAAGGGGTGTTTCCACCATAGACTTTAATGGCATATCGTTAGGACATGCCATCAAAGTCTGATAGATACTGGTCCCACTTTGGCCTATGCTTGAATTCTGTTCTATGGTAGTCTAAAGCACAGTTGAACACAGAACCTGTCTGTAAACAAGACTCCTATAGAACAAAATGGAGAGTCGTGCACAAACACAATCATCTCTCTATTTTTCCCCATAACTTTTGGGGGCCCATTCCGGAGGTATGTGCTGTTCCCTGGAGGTGGTGTTCACACCTCTTAGGCTTTGATGGCATATTCTACTGATATCCCCTCAAAGCCTATGGTGGGAAAACCCCTTTAATTGTATTAGATAAAACAACAATCATATGTTATTCAAATATCTTCTACTGCATTTTCAAACATGGGCCTGCATTTAGATATGTGTTCCATTTTCTTTGGGCTAGTGTTGTTTGCACTCAGCCTTCCTTATATCACAACTATCACAAAGCTCAGCACAGCTGCTGACAGATCACATACATATAGATGGTTCCGTTCTGCCTAAGAGACATAAAATTTATCCAAGTATGGGCCATTTCGGGACATATTTGTTTCTTTTTATTTTTTATGCTGCTGACAGATCACATACGTATAGACAGTTCTATTCTACCCAAGATACACTAAAAAGTGAGTTCAATGTAATGTCCATTCGGGACAGATTTGTTTCTTTTTATTTTTATGTTATGTTATTGTATTACACTCAGAAGTGACCTGGGTACCATTAAATAAACACCTGATAGAGACTGGTTACCATACGCTCAGTTAGTACAAGGTTGCTTTAGCCAACATGGTGGTCTCTGAATTTTTCATCCTGTATAAAACAGCAGATAATCATAGTGTTACTTTTACAATTACATGGTAATATTATTAGGGGCATAACAGATGTTTTCCACTGACAGAATGTGTTTTAAGGCTGAAAAAAATTACAATGTTTGCCATTTCGTTAGACATGATAACATTTGTCGGATAAAACTTTTATGATGTAACATGTATATTTCTAAATGCAACCTTGACAATGTAATCTGATTATTTTGCTTACAGCATTATTTTTATTTTTGGTATCACCAAATTTTGTTTGGGGTTAGGATGTATCTTGCACTTACAATGGGGAAAAGAGTATTTAGTCAGCCACCAATTGTGCAATTTCTTCCACTTAAAAAGATGAGAGAGGCCTGTAATTGACAACATAGGTAGACCTCAACTATGAGAGACAAAATGAGAAAACAAATCCAGAAAATCACATTGTCTGATTTGGAAAGAATTTATTTGACAATTATGATTGACAATGAAGAGAGGAGTTTGCGTCTCACTGAGCAAACAGTTAGTGGGCTAAATGATGAGAGTGGAGTATTGGATCAGCAGGAGGAGTCATGTAGCTGGGTTAATGTAGTTAGGGGGAGTTCTAGGGGTACCAGAAAAAAGGAAGGGCACTTCTCTTCCTGAGATTCTTAGCAAAATTGCCAAGTTGGGTGATAATGCTGGGGCATCAGTCTCAGAAATGGCAGCCCTAGTGAACACTGCTCATCCTTACAGCTGGAAGAGCAGCCCAGCTAGTAGTCGGGGGGATGGGAATGCAGGTAGGAAAAGACAGTTAGTAATTGTAGGGGAATCTATAATCAGGAAGACAGATAGAATAATTTGTCACCAGGACTGCCTCAACTGAATGATTTGCTGTCTCCCTTGTGCCAGGGTTCAGCATGTGGTGGACCGGGTGGATAAATTACTGGGAGGGGCTGGCAATGACCCAGCTGTTGTGGTCCATGTTGGAACCAATGACAGAATCCATGGTAGGTGGAGGATACTAAAGAATAATTTTAAAGAATTAGGCTCAAAGCCTGAAGGGAAGGACCTCCAACGTTGTGTTCTCCAGAATACTGCCTGTGCCATGCGCTACGCAGGAAAGACAGCGGGAGCTCAGGGAGTTAAATGCATGGCTGAAGTCTTGGTGTAGGACAGAAGGGTTTGGTTTCATAAAGCACTGGGCTGATTTTTCATTGGGGTACAATCTGTTTTATACAGATAAATTGCACCTGAATGGAAGGGGGTCTGCTGTGCTGAGGGAGGGAGAGAATTCTAGAAGTGGTGCAGGAGTATTTAAACTAGGGATGAGGAAGGAGGACAATATAGAAAATGAAGGGATAGAGATGTTAGAGAGTGATCAGACTATATCGGAGTGGAGAAGTGGAGTGGGTGAGGTGGACTAGACCAGCGGGTAAGGAGATCCATGTGTTGCAAACCAGTATTGAAGATATAGGTGCCCACAATATCTTATGTAATCTCATGTCATCTACTAACTGTGTAATAAATATCACATGCTGTCTACTAAAGATGTAATGTATAATACCTTGCCATCTACCAAAGGAGACATGTTTAATTCCATGCCGTCATCTGAACGGGTAACCTTTAATCCCATGCTGTCTACTGAACGTCTATGAACCAATGCCGTCTAATGAACGTGGTAGATATATTCCCATACCATCGACGTAAAGTGTAAAGAAGGGACTTAAATGTCTATACAAAAATGCCAGAAGTTACAAAAAAAATGGGGGAGTTGAGGGTAGTTTAGAGGACAAATGGTGGTTGGTTTGCAAAAACGGGGCTGGACTCTTGCATGTTTGGGGCTGTAAACTTAAGTTTTAATCTATTTAGGGGGACAAGGAACGGGAGGGGTGAGGATGTGTCTGTATGAAAGGGGAGTGTATAAAGGGAAAAATTAAAAAGAGAAAATGGGGGTTAAGTTGAAAAAGTTGGGGAGACTTTAGGGGTAAAAAAATTTAAATGGGGGGGTTAATGCAAAAAAAAATTTATTTTTGGTGTAAATCATAGACCCCCAAAACTTCACTGGGGATAAAAAGTGGGTTCTAATAAAAAGGTGGGGAAAAAGCAAGGGGGTACATGGTAATAAGGGGTGATTTTTTTACCCAGGCTTTTATGGGCTGGTTTCTGCTCAAGGGAGGGTTTTAAATCTGTTGGGGAAAATTTTTGGGGCAGTTTGTAAAGGACCCCACTAAAAAGTTCTCTTTTGGGATCTTTTAATTTCTAACAAAGCAGAATTTTTTGGGGAGTGGTCACTGTTTCTGAAAATCTAGGTAAAGTGACCACAAAAAATTTCATTTTAGTGTAAACTGGAAAAAAGAAAAACGAGCGGAGGGCAAAAACATTTAATTTTAAAAAAGGCCCAATTTTACCTATTGAGGGACGCAATACAGGACATAGACGGGAAGCAGCTACTACAAATGTAATGTAGAAGCCAAATGGGGGATTTTAAAAAACTTGGGGGAATTTATAGCAAAAAGTATTCCTATGGGTAACAAGTATAGACGATTAAAACTAAATCCAACATGGCTTCTACCTTCTGTTAGGAGGACAGTAAACCACTGCACCTCCTATAGCTACGCTGTCCTCATCTTTTCAGTTAGCCATTGAAATAAATGAATTATTTTAGCCTGTGATTTTTTTTTTGTACTCTTAAGCCAAAAATCTTCAGTAAGTTGTTCCCCTATCCCTTTTATCTTTTGGAAGGTAATTGGGCTTTCCCCCACCCGTGCGGTTAAAAATTGCCTGAACTCCTCTCCCATTGAATTTAAAGGGGTTCGAAATTTTGAGTTTGGCTCGAATTGAGCCCAAAATTCCAAAATTTTGATGTTTGACTCGAACTCGAACTTTTTAGGGTTTGTTCATCACTAGCCCTGATGAAAAGTCTTGGCAGAGAGTATCCCAAAGCTCAGACTTTGATGACACTCCCACATTTTTTGAAATTTGTATTTTTCTTTTTGGGAAACATTGAAGTATGCACTTTGTACAATGTAAAGTATCAGTGTATACTTTTATAATAGTGTAAATTTGGTGTGCCCTCAAAATATCTCAACACACAGCCATCAATGTTTAAACCACTAGCAACAAAAGTGAGTACATCCCTAAGAGAAAATGGACATATTGTGCCCAAAGCACTGCTTTAACTCTCTTGGGCATGGAGAGCTTCACTGGTTGCCACTTGAATCCTCTTCCACTCATCCAGAGACATCACGAGTGGGGGATGTTAAAAAACTTTGACTCCTCCCCCCTTCCTTTCGTATGTCCCCCAGTTGCTCAATAGGGTATAGGTCTGGAGACATGCATGACCAGTTCAGCCCTTTTACCCCCCATTTTCTTTAGTAAGGCAGTGATCATCTTGGAGGTTGTTTTTAGGTGTTTTATGTTAAATTTCTGCTCCG
>JAODAL010056504.1:0-23249 GCA_025379985.1 Phyllomedusa bahiana | reverse complement strand
CCCCCTTCCCCTTTCTACATATGGGGCCGCCCTTTTAAAGAATCCCTAACCCCTCTACAGGTAAGCGCCTGCCCCTTCCCCTCCCCAAAGGTCCCCCCCTCTAGTAGCCCCTTTGCACCTTCCCTTACATAAGGCCGACCTTCCCCTACGTGCAGCATAGCTGATTTCCCAAGTTAACATGTTACTTCATATCTATAAACATTTACCTCTTTTGAGGTGGTGGCCCCAGGGCTCCTTTAGGGCCACATTTGGTGGTACAGGGACCACAGGCTTCCCAGGTATTTTGTTTCTTGCTCCCCCGTGTATAAGGTTGTTAGCGCTGCCATGACAGTGCGGGAAGAAGCTGTGATCATAGAGCCCCAGAGGTATCCCAGACTTCGAGCTGATCCCCATCCCGGGCGGTCTGACGGGCGAGGAGCACTGGAACGTGGTCAGGTCCTTCCCCGGGAGATCCACGAACAGCGCCCCCAACATGTCCGGAACCAGCGGGATGACCTGACTGCGGCCGCCGTCACTCCTCCGCTCATATGAGTTGGCTGCAGAGGTTAGACATACATGATTGACGGCAAAACAGACCCAAAATTGTCAGCGTCACTATCCTGCCCCCCAAGTGTCAGCGTCATCATCCTGCCCCCCCAAGTGTCAGCGTCATATCCTGCCCCCAAGTGTCAGCGTCATATCCTGCCCCCCTCAAGTATCCCCATGCCCCAATACTCCTTATCCTGCCCCCAAGTGTCAGCGTCTTTACCCTGCCTCCCAAGTGTCAGCGTCATTTATCCTGCCCCCAAAGTGTCCAGCGTCATCTAATGTCAGCGTATTATCCTGCCCCCCAAGTGTCAGCGTCATTATCCTCCCCCCAAGTGTCAGCGTCATCATCCTGGCCCCCAGGTGTCAGGTCATATCCTCCCCCCCTCAAGTGCCCAGCGTCCTACCTGCCCCACCCGCATACCCCCCCCAAAGCGTAGCGACTATCCATGCCCCCAAGTGTCAGCGTCATCACCCTGCCCCCCCAATTGGATCAGCCCTCCCCGTTCAGGTATTCCTGCCCCCCAAGTGTCAGCGTCATTATCCTGCCCCCAAGGGGTCAGCGTCATATCCTGCCCCAAGTGTCAGTGTCATTATCCTGCCCCCAAGTGTCGCGTCATTATCCTGCCCCCAAAGGTGCCCGTGTCCCACTTATCCGGCCCCAAAGTGTCGCGTCATATCCGCCCCCAGTGTCAGCGTCATTATCCTGCCCCCAAGTGTCAGCGTCATCATCCTGCCCCCCAAGTGTCAGCGGTCACTATCCGGCCCCCAGGTGCGGAATCTGCCAAGTTGTCAGCTCATATCCTGCCCCCCAAGTTCAGCGTCATATCCTTGCCCCCCAAGTGTCAGCATCCTGCCCCCCAAGTGTCAGCGTCATTACCTCCCCAAGTGTCGCGTCATTATCCTGCCCCCCAAGTGTCAGCGTCACTATCCTGCCCCCCAAAAGTGTCAGCGTCACTATCCTGGCCCCAAGTGTCAGCGCATTTATCCTCCCCCCCAAGTGTCGGGCGGTCATAAAATCCTCCCCCCAAGTGTCAGCGTCTTTAAATCCTCCCCCCAAGTGTCAGCGTAAACATCCGCCCCCCAAGTTGTCAGCGTCACTATCCTGCCCCCAAGTGTCAGGGGTCATCATCCTGCCCCCATGTGTCAGGGTCTTTATCCTGCCCCCCAAGTGTCAGCGTCACTATCCTGGCCCCAGGTGTCAGCGTCACTAGCCTGCCCCCAGGTGTCAGCGACACTATCCTGCCCCCCAAGTGTCAGCGTCATCATCCTGCCCCCCAAGTTCAGCGTCATTATCCTCCCCCCCCAAGTTTTCAGCGGTCACTATCCTGCCCCCCAAGTGTCAGCGTCATTACCTGCCCCAAAGTGTCATGTCATTATCCTGCCCCCTCAAGTGTCACGTCATTATCCTGCCCCCCAAGTGTCAGCGTCACTATCCTGCCCCCCAAGTGTCAGTGTCACTATCCTGCCCCCCAAGTGTCAGGATAATTATCCTGCCCCCAAGTGTCAGCGTAAATTTTTCCTGCCCCCCAAGTGTCTGCTTCATTATCCTGCCCCCAAGTGTCAGCGTCATTATCTGCCCCCAAGTGTCAGCGTCATTATCCTGCCCCCAAAGTGGTCACTCATTATCCTGCCCCCAAGTGTCAGCTTTCATATCCTGCCCCCCCAAATGTCGCTCATATCCTGCCCCCCAAGTGTCAGCGTCATTATCCTGCCCCAAGGTGTCAGCGTCAATATCCTGCCCCCAAAGGTCGGCATTTATCCTGCCCCCAAGTGTCGCATCATTATCCTTGAAAGTGCCCCCCAATAATTATCCTTGCCCCCGGTGTCAGCTCATTATCCTGCCCCCAAATTCCCCAGCGGTAATTATCCTGCCCCAAATGGGGCTCAACCTGCCCCCAAATGCCGCGTCACTAAATTCCTGACCCAATGAAAACGTCCCCCCACAAATGTCCTTTTAGGTTTTTTCAAGCCCCCATAAAAAATCTCTGCGGGCCCCCCATAAGGCTGTCTCGTAGGGGCCCCAATAGGCGCACGTACTCCCTAGCAAGTTCCCCGTGGCACCCCCATAGCAAAAGCTTTAGTGCAGGTCTCTGCCCCATTTAATGAATATGTTCTACGTGGGGGAACCCCCAGTAGCCCAATGTTCTCTAGGGGCCCCCCATAGCAATTTCTTCTAGTGTGGCCCCCATAGGCAATGTCTCTAGTGGGGGCCCCCCATAGGGAATGCCTCTAGTGGGCCCCATAGCAATGCCCTAGTGCGGCCCCCATAGCAAAGTCTCTAGTGCGGCCCCCATAGGCAATGTCTCTAGTTTCGGCCCCCCATAGCAATGTTTTAGGGGGCGCCCCCATAGCAATGTCTTTTAGTGCGGGCCCCCCTAGGGAATGTCCCCTAGTGCGGCCCCCATAGCAATGTCTCTAGTGCGGCCCCCAGAGCTTTGTCTCTAGTGCGGCCCCCATCGCAATGTCTCTAGTGCGGCCCCCCATAGCAATGTCTCTAGTGCGGCCCCCATAGGCAATGTCTCTAGTGCGGCCCCCCATAGCAATGTCTCTAGTGCGGCCCCCATTGGCAATGTCTCTAGTGCGGCCCCCATAGCAATGTCTCTAGTGCGGCCCCCCATAGCAATGTCTCTAGTGCGGCCCCCATAGGCAATGTCTCTAGTGCGGCCTCCATAGGCAATGTCTCTAGTGCGGCCCCTATAGGCAATGCCAGTACGGCCACCCAGCATGCCCCTAGTGCGGCCCCCATTGCAATGTCTCTAGTGCGGCCCCCATAGGCAATGTCTCTAGTGCGGCCCCCCATTGCAATTTCTCTAGTGCGGCCCATAGGCAATGTCTCTAGTGCGGCCCCCATAGGCAATGTCTCTAGTGCGGCCCCTATAGCAATGTCTCTAGTGCGGCCCCCATAACAATTTTTAGTGCAGCCCCCATAGGCAATGTTTAGTGCGGGCCCCCCTAGGCAATTTTTCTCTAGTCGGCCCCAAACCATTAAGGCAATGTCTCTAGTGCGGCCCCCATAGCAATGTCTCTAGTACGTCCCCCATAGGCAATGTCTCTAGTGCATCCCCCATAGGCAATTTGTGTAGTGCAGCCCCCATAGGCAATATGTCTAGTACGGCCTCTATAGGTAATGTCTCTAGTACGACCTCTATAGGCAATGTCTCTAGTACGGTCCCTATAGGCAATGTCTCTAGTACGTCCTCTATAGGCAATGTCTCTAGTACGGTCCCTATAGGCAATGTCTCTAGTACGTCCCCTATAGGCAATGTCACTAGTGCCGCCTACACAGGCAATGTCTCTAGTACGGTCCCCATAGCAATGTCTCTAGTACGGCTCCCATAGGCAATGTCTCTAGTATGGCCCCTATAGGGAATGTCTCTAGTGTGACCTCTATAGGCAATGTCTCTAGTACGGTCCCTATAGGCAATGTCTCTAGTACGCCCCCATAGGCAATGACTCTAGTACGTCCCCCATAGGCAATGTCTCTAGTACGGTTCCTATAGGCAATGTCTCTAGTGCGGCCCCTATAGGCAATGTCTCTAGTGCGGCCCCTATAGGCAATGTCTCTAGTACGGTTCCTATAGGCAATGTCTCTAGTTACCGTTCTATAGGCAATGGGCTCTAGTGCGGCCCCCCATAGCAATGTCTCTAGTACGGTTCCTATAGGCAATGTCTCTAGTACGGTTCCTATAGGCAATGTCTCTAGTGCGGCCCCTATAGGCAATGTCTCTAGTACGGTTCCTATAGGCAATGTCTCTAGTACGGTTCCTATAGGCAATGTCTCTAGTATGGCCCCTATAGGCAATGTCCAGTCGACCTCATGGCCATCTCCCAATACGGTCCCTTATGGCACAATGGTTTTTTGAATGGCCCTGTCCTTTTCCCCCCAGGGGTTTGTCCAGGTCCTGCATTTTGGAAAAACTGCCATATAATGCTGCTCCTTGGGGGACTGGACAACATAAATGGATTTAATGGAAGTTTTGGACCTGTTGTCCTTGTGTTCTTCCCTCCAAGGACTGGATGTTAATGGTCCGTGCTGCTGTAGTCCTTGGTAAAACAAGAACGGATTCAGGGAAATTTGACAACAAGGGAAAAAGTGGGTGTCAATTTGGGAATAAAGCAAAAATCTATTGAGGTACCCCCAAGAAAATCCCCCTATAATGGTGTAATAATCATCTAGTTAGACTTCAGAGCGAAATCCCCAGCATTCTTTCTGGGGTTTATTGGAAATGTCCCTGACGAGGATGAGTCTATTGGGGAATGTATGTAACAACTCAAAAAAATGACTGCACCAGCAGAATAAATGAGGCAGCTCTGGAGATAATACAGGGTGTAACTCAGGATCAGTACAGGATAAGTAATGTATGTACAGTGACTGCACCAGCAGAATAGTGACGCAGCTCTGGAGGATAATACAGGATGTAACTCGGATCCAGTACAGGATAAGTAATGTATGTAACAGTGACTGACCAGCAGAATAGTGATGCAACTCTGGAGGGGAATACAGGATGTAACTCAGGATCGTACAGGATAAGTAATGTATGTAAAAGTGACTTCACCAGCACAATAGTGGGGTGCAGCTTGGGGATAAAAACAGGATGTAACTCAGGTCAGTACAGGATAAGTAATGTATGTTACAGTGACTGCACCAGCAGAATAGTGAGTGCAGCTCTGGAGGATAATACAGGATGTAATCAGGATCAGTACAGGATAAGTAAAAGTATGTACAAGTGACTGCACCCGCAAATAGTGAGTGCAGCTCTGGAGGGTAATACAGGATGTAACTCAAGATCAGTACAGGAAAGTAATGTATGTACACAGTGACTGCACCAGCCCGAATAGTGAGTGCAGCTCTGGAGGATAATACAGGGTGTAACTCAGGGTCAGTACAGGATAAGTAATGTATGTACAGGTGAACTTGTGCACCCGCAGAATAGCGAGAGCAGCTCTGGAGGTTATTACAGGATGTAACTCTGTTTCTGTAGAGGATAAGTAATGTATGTACACAGTGACTGCACCAGCAGAATAGTGAATGCAGCTCTGGAGGATAATACAGGATGTAACTCAGGATCAGTACAGGATAAGTAATGTATGTAAGTGACTGCACCAGCCAGAAAAGTGAGTGCAGCTTGGAGGATAATACCAGAAAAGTAACTGGGTTAGGGATCAGTCATAAGATAAGTAATGTATGTAAAAGTGACTGCACCAGCGAATAGTGAGCGCAGCCTGGAGGATAATACAGGATGTAACTCGGGATCAGTTTCAGGATAAGTAATGTATGTACACAGTGACTGCACCAGCAGAATAGTGAAGCAGCTCGGAGGATAATACAGGATGTAACTCAGGATCAGTACAAGATAAGTAATGTTATGTACACAGTGACTACCACCAGCAGAATAGTGAGCGCAGCTCTGGGGGATAATACAGGATGTAACTCAGGATCATACAGGAATAAAGTAAATGTACGTTACCCGTGACTGCACCACAGAATAAGTGAGTGGCCAGCTCTGGAGGATAATACAGGATGTAACTCAGGGTCAGTACAGGATAAGTAATGTATGTACACAGTGACTGCACCAGCAGAATAGTGAGTGCAGCTCTGGAGGATAATACAGATTGAATGGCATGTTAGTGGGTCAGTTGCACTTTATAGTTATCAGGATATCTGGGGGCTGTGCTCCTTCTCAGGTGGGGGTTCATGTTTTAGCATTGGTGAGATGTAATATGTCTCTGCCGCAGACTCGTCACACAAAGTGTACATTGCACTACATCTCCCAAGGGCACGATTTACAGCCGCCTGTGAAGGACAAACGCAAATGAGTCTGATTGAGCTGAGGAATCGCTGAAACAGAGTGAAATATTTATAGCCAGTAAATGGCGCTGCCACAAACCCATTTCCCTGATTCCTCATATTGAGTTATGTCCTGTCTGAGGCGCGCAGGGCTGGGGACGGTTGGTGAGGGGGTGCACTGCGACTGCCGAGGAGCTTCCCTCATCCCACTATAAGGTTATGAGTATGGCCACACTAGCTGGCACCACTGTCCTATCATTGCAGGCGATTGGCGCAGTCGGTGGCGTCAGCCATGGTTATAACTAATGGCTTGTTTTCGCTGGGTTTTTTAATCTAGTCCAGACCGATATAATGTAGAAGTGCAGGTAAAATGTCAGAAACTATCAGTGCAGGGAAGTTGTAAGCTGCTCTTGTGTTTAGCTCCCCGAAGATTATCTAGACTGGGCACATTGCAACAAACCCTCAGCTATAAAAACTGTTAGGTCAAGACTGAATTTTAGCTTCTGGATGCAAACAATTATTGTCCCCAGTCACTGACAGCAAGCAGATAATGGATAGAGAGAAATGGAAACAAAGACTACTAAAAAAGTTCAAGACTTAGGGCCACATGTATGAAAACTGTCTAGGTCTAAAATTCACTTTGTTGCCCATAGCAACCAATCAGAGCTCATAGCAACCAATCAGAGCCCATAGCAACCAATCAGAGCCCATAGCAACCAATCAGAAGCTCATAGCACCCAATCAGAGCCCTAGCAACCAATAACAGCACCCCCTTTCATCTTCCAGAGCCCCCTATATGAAATTGAAAGGGGCCGCTTCTGACTGGTTGCTATGGAGCTCTGATGGTTGCTTATGGGCAACAAAAAGTGGAAATTATAGACTAGACAGTTTTCATACATGCGGCCCTTAGTTATTTATATTTAGCTGGACACCCCCTTTAAGAGTCTGTCTTCTGAGTGACCACTGGATGGCGTTCAGTGACATGAGTGGATAAAATGTCTGATCACCTACCTGTGTTTTATGATGGTGTCCTCGCTTGCAAACCTGTAAAGACCTAGAAAAAAAAGTGCAAATAAAATAATCAGTGAAGGTAATAATAACTATTAGTGCTAACAACCTGCCCTATAATATGTCTGGAGGTGGGCTGCCCCGCCCCCCCGTACTGACATCACTGAGAGGTGGTCAAGCTCGCCCTGCACTGAAATCACTGACAGTGGGTTACAGATCCCGCCCCCGTGTTCGCGAATCACTGAGAGGTGGTCAGCAGCCCCCGCCCTCCCTTGTACTGACATCACTGAGAGTTAGGCAACAGCCCCCGCCCCTGTACTGACATCACTGAGAGGTGGTCACAGCCCCGGCCCTGTACTGACATCCCTGAGAGGTGGGTCACAACTCGCCCCACTGTACTGGACATCACTGAGAGGTGGTCACAAGCCCGCCCCTGTGATGTAATATCACTGAGAGAGTGGTCCACTAGCCCGCCCCCTGTGTAATTGGACATCCAACTGAGAGGTGGTCACAAGCCCCACCCCTGCACTGACATAAACTGAGGAGGTTGTCCCGCCCCGCGCTGTAACTTGTCATCATGAGAGGTGGTCACAGCCCCGCCCCTGTACTGAGACATCTCTGAGAGGTGTTCACACCCCCGCCCCCTGGACTGACATCCCTGAGAGGTTGCCACAGCCCTGCCCCTGTACTGACATCACTGAGAGGTGGTCACAGCCCCACCCCCTGCACTGACATCACTGAGGGTTGTCACAGGCCCCGCCCCCTGTACTGACATCCACTGAGAGGTGAGTACACAGCCCACCCCCTGCACTGACATCACTGAGGTTGTCACAGCCCCACCCCCTGTACTGACATCACTGAGAGGTTTTCACAGCTCCACCCCCTATATTGGTTACTGACTGGTTATAACATATGTATAGCCATCATATAACACCGCTCACCACTGTGCTTCTTCTTGCTGTACTGTTTCGAGTTCCTCTGACACAAGTAGATGACCACCACCATCAGCATCAGCCAGGTGGCTCCGCCCACGGTGGCGATGAAGGCCGGGTGCTTTATCACCTGCAGGAGCAGATCCAGAGGGATCGCACCGTCCGGCATCTCTGCTTTCATCACCGGATCTTCTGCAAGTCAACAGGAGAAGCAATGACGAGGCGGCGATCTGCACGATGGGGACCCTCATGTCTGGGCTTCCACAATCTGACACATCAACCGACATAAGGAAATAAAAAAAAAAAAATAAAAAAAGAGGCACCACCACGAACTCACTTGCATAAAACCTGCAGGGTCCCTTTAAAGGGGTTGTCTCACTACATGATTCCTCTCATCAGTTCTCTGTTTTCTTGGTTTCTTATGAATTCAGGGGCGTGGTTTCTGGCTTTAATAGGCGCAGTAGAAGCCAGGTCTGTAGCTATACGACCAGTTGCCGGCAGCTATCAGGAGAGATTGAAACAGGTCCGTAGCTATAGCAACCAGTGCTGGCAGCTATCAGAGATGAATTGAACTGAGGTTCCGTAGCTATAGCAACCAGTGCTGGCAGCCCATCAGGAGAGATTGAACAGGTTGTTGCCTATAGCAACCAGTGCTGGCCGCCTATCAGGAGAGGATTGAAACAGGTCTGTAGCTATTAGCTCAGTGCTGGCAGCTATCAGGAGAGATTGAAACAGGTCCGTAGCTATAGCTACCAGTGCTGGCCGCCTATCAGGAGAGATAAAACAGGTCTGTCGCTATAGCAACCAGTGCTGGCGGCCTATCAGGAGAGATAACACAGGTCTGTAGCTATAGCAACCAGCACTGACAGCCTATCATGAAATATTGAACAGGTTTGAGCTATAGGCAACCAGTGCTGGCAGCTAAAGGAAGAGAATTGAACAGGTCGGTAGCTATAGCAACCAGTGCTGGACAGCCTCATAAGGAGAGATTGGGCAGGGTCGTAGCTATAGCAACTCCAGTGGCTGGAGCCCATCAGGAGAGACTTGAACAGGTTCTGTAGCTATCAAAGATCCAGTGCTGGCAGCCTTATCCGGAGAGCTCACACAGGTCTGTAGCTTTATCGACCTGAGGTGTGGGGCTTTTGATGCAGCCCACTACAAGAGGGCGATATCTAGGAATAGGTAGGAACTAGGTAATGGACACATATTGCAAAGTGACTTGTTTTTGTGAGATCTTTAACATAAAAAGCAGCGATCCCTGTAGTGAGACAACCCCTTTAAGCATCCCTTGCTATTAACCATTTCCTTACCAATGAAGATATACTCCGGGTTACTCAGCTTCCCCATGCCGCTCTCGTACATGGCTGCCACCTGCACCTGGTATTTGATACCCGCTGGCAGCGAGGGGATCTCCAGGCTGCGGCTCGCACCTTCCACCGTCCAGTTGGTTTGAGGAAGGGTCTCATTTCCAAGGCACCAAATCTACAAAATCACAAACGATTCAAAGGTGATAATCAAGAAAATAAGAACGGGAGCGTCCGGAAAAGGAATCCCACCAAACCCATCGGCTGTGGGAGCAGGACGGGGACTCCCACCCTGTAATCAATGTGGGTTTCCATTCATTGACACCACTCAGAGATTTTAATAACAGAAAAGAACAGAAACACAAATTATATTAGAAAACTACAGATCGTGGACTGGGCCCAGAAATCTGCTGAATAAGCTGGGCTCATCTCTGGCAGAACAGGCTGCAAACAGTTATATCTGAGCATTAAGGCTGCTTTCACACGGTGCGTTTTGGGTGCGCTTTTGACGCGTTTTTCGATATGCGTTTTGTTGTGTGTGTGTGTGTGTTTTGTGTATGGGAGAGATTGTGGGGTGTTGTTGTGTGGGTGTGTGGGCTGGGGTGTGGTGTGATGTGTCGCAGATGTGTAAAGCTGGTGAGACGGATTCGCTGTGTGGTGCGGTTAGACAAATAGAGGACGGCTCGCGCGCTATCCGAGAGGGGAGAGGATAGCGCGGTTGGGGGGGGTGTTCGCGAATGTGAGGAGGGGAGCTGGAGCAAGAAGACGAGGGGTTAGGGTGCAGGGTTGTGGAGGAGGAGGCTAATGGGGGAAAACTGAGGGAGGGCTCGGAGTCACGCGGTGGTGTGAGGGGGGTGGAGATGGGGGTGCGTTTGTGTTGGTTGGCTTGCGCTCGACGTGGTGAGGGCGTGGATGTGGGCGCGCACCTTGGTTGTGCGTGAGTTGTGGAGTGGGTGGAATAGAGGAGTGGTGTGTGGCGGTGGTCGGAGGCGCGGCAGAGGAGTAAGAGGCAGAGAGAGTGTCGACGGTGTGTGTGCTAGATTAGAGACTCATCGCAGAGTTGTCGCGCATTTTGAGAGGCGCGGGAAGGAAGATGAGGGGGAGAGAGGTAGGAGAATAGAGAGAAGGCATAGAGACGGCGGCATGCGCGCACGCGAGGAGAAGAGAGAAGGAGAAAGGGGGGGCTCGGTGGGGTGGTGTTGTAGGCGCTGAGAGAAGAGAAGAGAGATAGAGCGAGACGCGCGCGCGCGCGGCGAGCGCGGGGTTGTGTGTGGGGTGGCTTGTGTTGTCGCTAAGACTTAGAGGCGCTGGTGAGGTGGAGCAGGACCTTCTAGCCTTATATTGCTCTGGGAAAACATGACAAGTGCATCTATTGTGAATACAACTCAAAGGTCGACATGTGCTATAGGGGGAACAATTTAAATGATACAGATGCTGGCACATTTTACATTGATTACCTGTTCACGCGCACCAGTATGCAGAACCAGCCACAGTACAATGCGATGCGAGACTGCTCCAGACAATGCAAAAATACCATAAACAACCATGACACATACTCTGGCATGAGGGGGGAGGGCTGCCGGTTTTATAATGGCAGATAGATAAAGCAATACATAAGGGGTGGATTCATGTGGTGCACCATGCGGCCTACGGCCTCTTTGTGACGCCCATACTAACAGACTAGGCGGGCTGCCCAGAATCCTACTGGGTTATGCCACAACAAATTTTTAAACAAATAGTAGTTACACCTTAGCTCCCCAGCAATTTTGGGCAGTCAAAAAAATGTACATACTGAAAAATATTAAATAGTGAGGTATTTAGTTGGTCGGGGCCCGATATATGGCAAGCTCGCAAACCGGCGTTCAACGGTCCTCATTTTTGGCGAGTGCCCTACACTGACAATTTACAAAAAACTCACACACAAAAAAAAAAAGGGACATTACTTGCTAAAAATACACCACATTGTGGCCTTGTTCACAGCTCAATAGCTGGACTAAACTGAGCCCAGGAGCAGGCATCTAGCCTTATATAGCACCTCATGAGAGATTGAACAGGTCTGTAGCTATAGCGACCAGTGCTGGCTGCCTATCATGAGAGATCAAACAGGTCTGTAGCTATAGCGACTCAGTGCTGGATGCCTATCAGGAGAGTTCACACAGGGTCTGTAGCTATGAGCGACCAGTGCTGGCTTTCCTATCAGGAGACGGTTCACACAGGTCTTTAGCTTAGCAACCAGTGCTGGCAGCCTTTCAAGGAGAGATCACAAGGTCTGTAGCTATGCAACCAGTGCTGGCAGCCTATCAGGAAGGAAATAACAGGTCTGTAGATAATAGCTACCTGTGCTGGCGCCTTTTCACGGAGAGATCACACAGGTCTGTAGCTATAGCAACCAGTGCTGGCAGGCCTATCAGGGAGATCAAAAGGTCTGTAGCTATAGCAACCAGTGCTGGCTAGGCCTATCAGGAGAGCTCACACAGGGTTAGTAGCATATAGCGACCAGGTGCTGTCAGGCGTATCAGAGAGATAGAAACAGTCCGTAGCATATAGCGACCAAGTGCAGGCGCCTATTCAGGAGAGATAGAACAGGTCTGTAGCTATAGCGACCAGTGCTGGCAGCCTATCAGGACGAAGATCAAACAGGGTCTGTAGCTATTGTGACTTGAGGAGCTGATGGCGAGCCCATACAAAGAGGGAGATATATAGAGGAATAGGTAGGACATGTTAATGGATCACATATTGCAAGTGACTTGTTTTGCACAGATCTCATTTAACAGTAATAGCAGCGATCCCTGTAGTGAGACGACCCCTTTAATGCAAGTAGAGATCTTGATAAGTATAGTACAAGGTTGCGGCGGTTTGGGTGTCTTCCTGGGAAGTTGACAGCCGCTTACATGGTGTGATAAAGTGATCGTGTGATTTACTATATAGACATCAGAGACGCTGCACTCGATGGCGGCAGCGGCGGTGGCGTTACCCCGCGGTGAAACTAATCACGCCCCGCTGAGAGCGCTCTCCGGCTCCTTCATCTCCTCGCGCTCCCGGATAAATGTATGCTAATGCGAAATGAAATCGACAATGCAATTAATAAAGATTCACCTGTCACCTGTGATTGACGCCGCCGCCGCCGCCGCCGCTCCAGGATTTGTAATTGTAATAAATTCAGAATTTCAACATAAATCAAAGAAATCCTGAAAAAGCAGCCGAGACGTCAGGGGTCACCGTCCACGAAAAAAACGAAGCGCCAAAGACTTCGCTGTTCAGGAAGGAAAACTTCACTGAATGGCGGACAGATCAAAAACAGGTTTCGAAGATTCGTTCGTTCGAGGTCAAGTCCAGTGCAGTCAGTATTATCTCATTGTGGGAAAGCTGGGTGACAACCAAGATGGCCGCCATCACAACCCCTACAAATGTCATCACTCTGCTTTCTCAGACTCCCAACAGCAAATGAGACTACACTCCCACAAGCCGCACCCCACCACTCCCAGATCACCCTCATTGTTATAGTCTAAAGAATTCACCTTTTAGGACTCTAGGAAAGCTGGGTGACAACTAAGATGGCCGCCATCAAAACCCCCACAAATTTCGTCACTTTGCTTTCCTAGAGTCCCAACAGCAAATGAGACCCCCCCACACACACACACAAACACCCTCTGTCTATAGGGCTTCAGAACTAAGAGTCACCTTTTAGGACTCTAGGAAAGCTGACAACCAAGATGGCCGCTATCACAACCCCCTCCAAATTTAGGACTCTGCTAAAGCAGAGTCCCAAAAAGAACCCCCCCCTCCCACCAACCACCTTCTTCTGTGCTTCTGCATATCTAAGATTTATCTTTTAGGACTCTAGGAAAGCTGGGTGACAACTAGGATGGCTGCACTTTCACCAGGTGTGTAGTTTTTATTTTATAATCATTTCGGGGGGGCTGGTGGTTTTCTAATATGGATGCTGTGGGCATCTATATGGCTACTGGGGGGCTGTGGGGCATCTATATGGCTTATGGGAGGGGCGTGTGGGACATCTATATAGCTGCTGTGAGGATCTTGATGGCTACCTGGGGGCTGTGGGGACATCTATATGGCTGCTGTGGGGCCATCTACATGGCTTAATGGGGGGCTGTGGGACCTCTATATGGCTACTGGGGGCTGTGGGACATCTATATGGCTAATGGGGGGCTGAAATGTAGGGGCATATGCCTGGCTACAGGGGGCCTATGGGGCCTCTGCCTGGTACTGGGCGGCTATTATGGGTATGTAACCTGGCTAACAGAGGACTATATGGGCATGTACCTGGGTACAGGGACTGTATGGGGCATGTACCTGCTAAAGGGGGATATATAGGGCTATTAACTGGTACATGGGGCCATATTACCTGGATGCAGTAGGAATATTACTACTTGGCTACAGGGGGCAAAAATACCTATCTTACCTCCCAGGGAGATTATACTGTCAATCTAAGGGGGTTTTATAACACTAATCTACCTACGCAAGGGTCCTATGGGGGCAATATATTCTTCTCAAGGTTCCCTCAAGGGCTAATTATAAAAATAGCAATACTGTACACAGGCTGTAACAGTTAAGGAGAAGTTTTACACAGTCTAATATTATGTCGGCCCTTTAAGTAACACTCGTTGTGAGCTGATGTGGCCGGTGAAACGAGTTGGACCACCCCTGCATTATGTGATGACTATGACTTTCCCAGATTCCCACACAGCCAATGAGACCTACACACCTCTTTCTAAGAGGTGCTTCACGAACTAAGATGCAAGGTTTTAGGAACTTTAGGAAAGCTGGGTGACAACCAATATGGCCGCCATCACAACCCCCAAAAATTTCATCACTCTGCTTTCCCAGATTCCCAACAGCAAATGAGTGCCTCCCCCCTGACACACCCTCTTTCTATAGCTCTGCACAACTAAGATGCACGTTTTAGGAGTCTAGGAACGCTGGCTGTGAGACAAACCAAGATGGCACCCGCGCATCACATGTTGGCCCTTATGTGTGCTTTCCAGATTCCACAAGCAAAACAATCTACCCATTCATGTCTATGGCGAGTTTCAGATTTATGGTCAACGCCTTATTAGTAGGGGAGATCCAGCTGGATAAACCCCTTTAGGTGATGAGAATGTCCTGGTGATGTATATTTGTTTGGGGGTTGATTCTGTGCCCCCTGAAGCCCTAGATTTACCTTGTAAGCCTCAATGTCCCTCCTGTGACCGTCCTGTGGGGGGATGTCCAGATCACGATGGATGAATGCGTTGAAACGCCGACCAAGGTGATGTTGACGACCTGCGGGGCCGGACAGGAGTACTGGAAGTAAGACACAAAGTCGGGTCACAAAAAACAAGTGAAATCCACGCCCCAAAAAACCAATTCAATGACCAACAGGTCTCCAGCTGCAGATGTAGTGTTTGCAATGGAGACGCAGGTTTAGGGGGTTCAGAGATAGCACTCACTACTGGGCCCTGCAGCCTGAAGGGGCCCTAACGCCGTTCTGAAAGTAAGAATACAACAGAATTGTAAATGACTTAATATTGGGGGGGGGGGCATATCACGTTTTGCAAAAGGAGCTTCAAGTTACGCCTCTGTTGTGGTGCTTAGAGTTCATCAGTGGAGATAATTCTTGGCCCCATGGCCACACAATGTAGGTGATCTTGGGCCACTCAGTGAGATGATTCTCAGGTGTTCTAACAGTGAGCTTATTCTTGGGGTCACCAGTAGTGATGATTACTTGGAGGACACCATGGAAATGATTCTTGGGCCAACCAGATGGAGATGATTCTTGGGTTCACAGTGGAGAAGATTCTTTGGGTCCAACAGTGGAGATGATTCTTGGGCCCACCGGAGATTCTTGGGGACACAGTGGAGTTGATTATGGGGTCCCACCAGTGGAGTTGATTCTTGGGGCCCCACCAGCGGAGATGATTCTTGGGCACACAGTGAAGTTGATTCTGGGGCAACAACAGTGGAGCTGATTCTTGCGGCAACACTGGAAAAGAATCTTTGGCGGCCAATCAGTGGAGATGATTCTTGGGTTCCCACCAGTGAAGTTGATTCCTTGGGGCCCCATCAGTGTTGATTGACTCTTGGTAGCCCACCAATGGGTGTTGATTCCTTGGGCCAAAACAGTGGAGTTGATTTGGGATCCATCAGTGGAGGGATTCTTCGGGGTCCAACAGTGGAGGTGAGATTCTTGGAGCCCACAGTGGAGATGATTCATGGTCCACCAGTGGAGCTTGATTTTTGGACGCCACCAGGTGGAGAGCCGCTTCTTGGGGCCCATCAGTGGAGTTGATTCTTGGGAGGGCCCACAGATGGAGATGTTATTTGGGAGTCCACCAGTGGAGATGATTGCTGGGCTCCACCAGTGGAGCTGATTCTTGGAGCCACGTGGAGCTGTTATTGGGGCCCACCAGTGGAGTTGTTCTTGGGGCCACCAGTGGAGATGATTCTTGGAGCCCACGAGTGGGAGATGATTCTTGGGTCACCCAGGAGCTGATTCTTGGAGCCACCAGTGGAGTGATTCTTGGGGCCCACCAGAGTTGATTCTTGGGCCCACCAGTGGAGATGATCTTGCCCACCAGTGGAGATGATTCTTGGGGCCACCCAGTGGAGATGTGCTTGGGGGCCACCAGTGGAGATGATTCCTTGGTCCACACTTGAGATGGTTGATTCTTGGTGGCCACAGTGGAGGATGAATTCTTGGGGCCACACGTGAAGAGGATTCTTGTAAGTCCCTCCACCATTGGAGTTGATTCTTGGGGCCACCAGTGGAGTTGATTTCTTGGGGCTCAACAGTGGAGCTGATTATTAGGGGCCCCAGTGGAGTTGATTCTTGGGGCCACCAGTTGGAGATGATTTCTGGGGCACTGTGGAAGATGATTCTAGGGTAGCCCACCAGTGGTGATGATTCTTGGTCCCACCATTGAGTTGTATTTCTTGGGAGCCCGTGGAGTGATTCTTGGGCCACCAGTGGTAGATGGAATCTTGGTCCCCACCATTGAGGTGATTATTAGGGTCACCTGTGGCAGTTGTTCTTGGGGCCCACCAGTGGAGATGAATTCTTGAGGGGCCCACCAAGTGGAGTTGATTCTTGGGCCACAGTGGAAGATGATTCTTGGCCACAATTGGAGATGATTCTTGAGGAAGCCACCAGTGAGATGATTCTTTGAGGCCCACCAGTGGAGTTGATTCTTGGGCCACCAGTGGAGATGACTTCTTGGTGGGACACCAATGGAGATGATTCTTTGAGGCCACAGTTGGATTGAATTCTTGAGGACCACAGTGGAGTTGATTCTTGGGGCCACCAGTGGACGATGTCGATTCTTGGGGCCACCTGTGGAGATGAATCTTGGAGCCACCAGTGTAGTTGACTCTTGGGGCCACCAGTGGAGTTGATTCTTGGGGTCCACCAGTGGAGCTAGCTCTTGGGGCCACCAGTGGTGTTGATTCTTGGGGCCAACATTGGAGTTGATTATTGGGGCCCACCAGTGGAGCTGATTCTTGGGGCCACCAGTGGAGCTGATTCTTGGGCACACACAGATGGAGATGATTATTGGGGCCGACAGTGGAGATGATCTTGGAGCACGTGGAGGTGATTCTTGGGGCTCACAAGTGGAGTTGATTCTGGGAGCCACCATTGGAGTGATTTTGGACACAGTGAGCTGATTCTTGGAGTCCACAATTGGAGTTGATTCTTGGGGCCACACTCAGTGGAGCTGCATTCTTGGGGCCACCAGTGGAGCTGATTCTTGGGGGCCCACCAGTGGAGCAGGATTCTTGGGGGCCACCGGAGTGGAGCTGATTCTTGGAGGCCACAGTGGAGCGTTCTTGGGGCCACCAGTGGAGATGATTTCTGGTTGTCAAACTAAAGATACTGTACGTGACTCTTGTTTTCTGTTCTTTTTATTCAGCCAGCCTTCGTCCAGGAGCCCACCATGCCAGAGGTCCACCCGGGGGTTTCCCTTGCTCCCCTGTAGGCCAGGTCCATTTCTGCACAGCTGAGTTTGCCTACATTTGTATCCAGTTTGAACACGACTTCAGATTGACACATTGTTAACATTAATTGTTAGGCAACAAGCAAGAGAGGGGGTACTGTGCTGTTGGTGTTTTGTCAGACTGAATACAGTGCAGCGAATCCTCAGCTGTGAGAAATAGAAAATAAAATAAATTATAAAGTTGCAAAATGTTTTATTATAAAATTATTATATTTTAAAGATGACTTGTGACCCTCTGGCCGCTCTGTGTTGTAAATCCTTGTGTCACCGTGAGATAACAATCCTGCTGCCTCTTCTCTTAATATGTCCATGTTGTGTTGTACCTCTCTTATTCCTGGAATGTATTAACTGTATCTGTCAGTTGGGTGTGACACATGTACGGGGGGGTGTGCCTGCACACCACTGACAAGTCAGGGACTGATTGGACAATGTCAGCCGTGCAGGGACAAAACCAGTTGGTCACACCAGATGACAGATTCAGTAATACATTTCCGAGGAATAAAGAGGAACAGCACAACACAGAGATAGAAGAGAAGGAGGCTGCATGGATTGTTATTTCACAGGGGACACAAGATATTAGTAACACAGAGCAGGTCAGGGGGAGTCACCCAGGGGCTCCAAGTCTGGGTTTGCTATCATGGATGTGTGGATAGAGTGCAGGAGCTCTCCTTTTGGGTGACTCAGGCGGAGCGGGGTCCGCTTGTGCACTACCAGGGCGCTTGTTATTATCTTCATTCTCAGGTCTCCACTCATTAACCTCTAATGAATTTTCAGTTAATTAATCTCCACAGTGTAACCTGAGATTATCAGTCTCTGCGGCTGGGGTGAGAGTGACGTCTCTTGGGCTAACCAGTGAGACCGCCGGATGCGTCCTTTCTTGCACATCTTTATCTTAGCCATAGAGGAGGAGGGGGCTGCGGGAACAGGTCATAATCTACATTGAAGGAACATATGGAAGAGCGGCGCCACTATCTGCAGAGATGAGCGGGGGTGGGGGGGGGGGAGGATGAATGATGCTGACAGCTTGGGGCAGGAGAAATGGACATGAAACTTGGGGGGGGCAGGATAAGGACGCTGACACTTGGGGGGCGGGAAAGATAAATGACATTGACACTTGGGGGGTTAGATATGACATTGACACTTGGGGGGGTAAGATAATGAAGAACATTTCACTTGGGGGGGCAGGAAAATGACACTGACAATTGGGGGGCAGGATAATGACACTGAACTTGTGGGGGCAGGATAATGACACTGACATTTGGGAGGCAGGATAATGACGTTGGGGCAGGATAATGTGGACGCTGACACTTGGGGGGCAGGATATGACCGCTGACATTGGGGGACTAGGATAAGACGCTGGACTCTTGGGGGACAGGATACTGACTCTTGGGGGACAGGTTAACTGACGCTGACAACTTGGGGCAGGGATAATGACGCTGACACTTGGGGGGGCAGGATTTAATGAGGCCGACACTGAGTGGAGCGAGGGATAATGACGCTGACCACTTGTGGGGCAGGATAATGACGCTGGACACTTGTGGCGGCAGGGATAATGACGCTGAGACACTTGGGGGGCCAGGATGATGGACGCTTGACACTTGGGGGGCAGGATAATTGACGCTGACACGCTTGGGGGTGAGGATGTATGACCGCTGACACTTGGGGGCAGAGACTATTGCGCTGACACTTGGGGGGCAGGATAATGATGCTGACACTTGGGGGCAGGATAATGACGCTGACATTTGGGGGGGCAGGATAGTGACGGTGACACTTGGGGGCAGGATAATGACGATGACACTTGGGGGCAGGATAATGACGCTGACATTTGGGGGGCAGGATAGTGACGCTGACATTTGGGGGGCAGGATATGAAGAAAAACAGAAAAAGAGGGGGCGAACAATAGTGTAATAGTTCTTAGTAAAATATTAGATAAAAGGAAAAAAGGTTCCTCTCACCTTTTGAGGTTGCGCTCTTATTTTAGAGGCACAACACTCATGTGCGCTTGCGGGGCTATTTATATTCCGTAGCCCTTAATACGGCAGCCGTGGGTCACTGGTACTCCACTCGGGGATCGATGGTGAGTGAACACCAATGTAGAAACAAAAAAGAGAAGGACCCGGCGCACGTGGAAAATAAGGAAAGCCCGAGCTAAAGGCTTATTTTAAAAAATGTCACTTTATTCTTAAAAGTGTAAAGGGATCACCTTCACAAGATTAAAAACATGACAAAATAAAATAGATAAAACTTGCCTCACAGTATATTCATATTTTGTCATGTTTTTAATCTGTGAAGGTGTCCCTTTATACTTCTTAGAGAATAAAGTGACATTTTTTAAAATAAGCTTTAGCTCGTGGCTTTCCTTGAGTTTTCCACGTGCGCCGGGTCCATTCTTTTTTGTTTATACATTGAGGCAGGTTAATGACGCTGACACTTGGGGGGATAGGATAATGACGCTGACACTTGGGGGGGCAGGATAATGACGCTGACACTTGGCGGGAGCAGGATAGTGACGCTGACACTTGGGGCGGCAGGATATGCGCTGACACTTGGGGGCAGGATATGACGCTGACACTTGGGAGGCAGGATAGTGTCGATGACAATTGGGGGAGGATGTATGACGCTGAACTTGGGGAACACGATAGGACGCTGACACTTGGGGGGCAAGGATAATGACGCTGACACTTGGGGACAGGATACTGCACTGATATTGGGGGGGGCCGGATAATGATGCTGACAATTGGGGAACAGGTAGTGACGCTGACACGGGGCAGGATAATGGGGGGGAATGCCTTTTTTTTTTTTTTGGGACCAAACCTTTTTTGGGTGGAACGGATAGTGTGACGCTGACACTTGGGGGAGGGATCATGACGCTGACACTTGGGGGCAGGATAATGACCGCTGACACTTGGGGACAGGATAATGGTCCAATGATACTTGGGGCCGGATAATGACGCTGACACTTTGGGGCAGGATAATGATGCTGACACCTGGGGTGCAGGATAGTGACACTGACACCTGGGGTGCAGGATAGTGACACTGGACTCATCTGGGAGGCAGAAAAGTGACGCATGATACTTGGGGGGCAGGATATGATGCTGAAATTTGGGGGGACAGGATATGATGTGACACCTGGGGGGCAGAATAGTGACACGGGGACCCTGGGGCGGTTTAAGGGGACACTTGGGGGACAGGATAATGACACTTGGGGGCAGGATTATGACACTGACACTTGGGGGCAGGATAATGACACTGAAACTTGGGGGACAGGAAAATGACACTTGGGGGGCAGGATAATGACATTTGACATTTGAGGCAGGATAATGCACTGACACTTGGGGGGACGGATTAATGACACTTGGGGGAAGGATAATGACACTTGGGGGACAGGATAATGACGCTTATACTTGGAGCAGGATAATGATGCTGATATTTGGGGGGACAAGATATTTAGACTTAGGCTATGTTCACACGGCTGTTTCACGCCATAATTGCGGGACGGATTTCGCCCGCGATTATGGCGTGTGTATGGGGGCGTGGGCGGGGGGACCGGCAGCTCGCCGGCCCCATAGACTTTCATTATCCACGGCGCGTATCCTGCCGGGATAATTTGCATGTCACTTTCTCCCCGCTCGTGAAATCCATAGTTCTCTATGAGAACTGTGGATTAGCGTAATGACTGGGACGGATTTCAGCCATATTTGCGCGCAGTACGGCGTGCAATACGGACTGAAATCCGCCCCAAAATCAGCCGTGTGAACATGGCCTTAGGGTTAACTTATTTATATTGCTGTCTTGGGCTAGAAGGCTTCTATGTCATTGATCAGTTATTTGTCGCCATCTGGTGGTAGATATGTGTATGTGCTGATAAATGATTACGTTTATAAATGAAGGCTCCCCAGCAGCACAGAGAATTTCAGGAGATGCTGATCTGGTTATGGTTGGATAGCACATAAGACCTTGCTGGGGGTCGGATGTCTCTGCCTCTTACCTTCCTCGGGGATCAGCACTTGTCGCACGTTACTGCCGTTTCCATAAACAGTCCACCCGGGCCCGGGTCGCACCTTCACCATTTTTCTGCCCCCTGCGCATTTCCGGGAAATCACGGGGAGCCCTAAATTTAACCCCGGCCCAAACCCCCCATTTTTTGGGCCCCCCCCCAATTTGGAATCCGCTGTGGAGTGAGGGCGATAGAAACCGTGAAAGCCTTGGGTGAAATCGGGACGATAAGAACCCTAAAACCCAGCAAAATCAGGGGTCACCCCGGGGGGGGGGGCCTAAATGCCCATTTTGGTTTGTCACCGACAACCAAAAGCCCCGCAGGGGTCACAGCACGTAAGCAATGGTGGTCAAAGCCCCTCCCCTGGGAATGAATCCCCTAAGGGGAATAATTTAAACCCATGCAATAAAATGAATGGGGGGTCAAACCCCCCCTGGATAATGAATCCCCTAAGGGAATAAACTACCCCCCCACTGCATGAATGAATGGTTGTCAAAGCCCCTCCTCTAAAAGAGAATGTAATCATTAGCAAGTAAATAAATGAATGAAAGGAGATCATAGCCCGCCCACTATATGAATGAATTTTTGGTCAAAACCCCCCCTTCCCCGAGTTTGGAACACAAAAAAATAAACAAGTGAATGAGAGGAAATCAAAGCCCGCCCACTACATGAATGAATGGTTGTCAAAGCCCCTCCCCTGGGGAATAAAATCACAATGAAAAATTTTAGCCCCTGAATAAAATGAAGGGTTTTGTAAAAGCCCTCCTTAAAAGAAAAAAGGGTAATCATTAGCAAGTAAATAAATGAATGAAAGGAGATCATAGCCTGCCCACTATATGAATGAATGGTTGTCAAAGCCCCTCCTCTAAAAGAGAATGATTCTAATAATTAGCAAGAAAATAAGTGAGAGATCAAAGCCCGCCCTCTGCATGAATGAATGGTGGTCAAAGCTCCCCCCCTAAAAAGAAAAGGGGTGATCTTTAGAACTAAAAAAATTTAAAGAAAGGAGATAAATAGCCCGCCCACAAAAGGGGAAATAAAAGGGTTGGTAAAAAGCTTTTCCCCCGGGGGAAAAGGGAATCATAATAAAAAAACAAGTGAATGAGGGGAAAATTTCAAAGCCCGCCACAAAGGGAATGAATGGTTGTCAAAGCCCCTCCCCTGGGAATGAATCACTAATGAATAACTACGCCCACTGCATGAATGAATGGTGGTCAAAGCCCCCCCTTTTTAAAAGGGAAGGTTTAATAAAAATTTAGAAAGGGAAAATAAGTGAGAAAAATCAAACCCCGGGCCCACTGCTTGAATGAATGGGGGTTTTAAAAGCCCCTCCCTGGGAATGAATCATTAAAAATTAACTAGGGGCCCACCTTACATAAAAGGGGAATGGTTGCCCAAAGCCCCTAATCTAAAAGGGAATGATTATAATAATTAGCAAGAAAATAAGTGAGAGATCAAAGCCCGCCCACTACATGAATGAATGGTGGTCAAAGCCCCTCCCCTGAGAATGAATCACTAATGAAAAACCCTCCCGCCCACTGCATAAAATGAATGGGGGGTAAAAGCTCGCCCCTAAAAGAGAATGTGATCATTAGCAAGTAAATAAATGAATGAAAGGAGATCATAGCCCGCCCACTATATGAATGAATGGTGGTCAAAGCTCTTCCACCGAGAATAAATCACTAATAATAAACAAGTGAA